>VDFB02021066.1:0-148498 GCA_007258455.2 Sequoia sempervirens | reverse complement strand
AACTCTCTAATACTTTTGTCAAGAATGTTGCGATACCCGTCGACATCTTCCTGTATTTGGTGAAGATCTTCTGTGAGAGATTGAACCACTTGAATTCTGTGTTTCAGTGATTCTCTTACCTCTACAAACTTTTCTTTGTCAGGAATTACCCCAACCTCCACCAATTTGCTGAGCTTTACCTATTTCATTTCCGACCATGACAACAGGCATTTTTCCATGTCTCTGCGCTCCTGGGAAAGTATGCTCTTTTCTTTATCAAGCTCTGTGGTGAGCTTGGCCAACATGGTAGTTTTCTCATCCGCAGCCAGAATTATCTGAGATCCATGTTCGATGATCTTTCAAAAAATCATATAACACCACCTTTGGAGGAAAATTTCGGCTTTCTTGATAGTTGGGTCTTCAATACTTACCACTGTCAGTGGTTGTGCATTAGTTGGAGATCCTACAAGTCTCTTTACAACAGTGGCATAATGCTCTACCCTCTGCTTGTACATATTGTGAGCTTTCTCCATTTTATCCAGTCTTCCATCCAAGATATCCAAAGTGACTTGTGCATCGGATTTTGCACTTTCATTGGTAACCTTGCCAAGCTGGACCTTCGTTACTGTGTAGTCTTCCATATTGACATCACCTTCTTCATTTGGTGGTATGCCAATTTCAGCATACTTGTGGCCGGACTTATCAACGTTCAGCCTTGAGTATACCTTTGCCTTTTCTTCCCAACAACTTTTGGAAGAACTATCCTCTTGAAGGTCGAGCTCCTACGGAGAAATCATTGCTGCGCTTCGACACTTGAGATATTAGCCAAGGAGGAAGAAAAGAAGTGTGAACTTCTAGATCTACTATCAATTCGGTTGCCATTGCCACTTTTGAAGTTATTGTCACATCTGAACTCACCATTGGTATCGTGGCAATTGGAGAAGTATTTGTCATCATTGCTCTTGTAGTTGACACATTGAGCTGATCACGCATTGACTCATTCATGAAACGATTGAATTCGTTTTCAGAAGTGATATCATACATTGGCGAAGACAAGCTAGGAATGGACGATGGTGGGCTTGACAGTATATCAACCGTATGGATGCTTGTCACTGAAGGAGTATCAAGCTGGGTTGATACTGCAGGGATAGGGGATATCTCGGCTGCAGGAATGCTTGTAGTAGGGATAGGTGACGAGGGAACAGGAGGTGGAGGAGTTCTTGAATCTGGAGGGGTATGAGGAACGTTTGAAGTCACGGGTGATGATGTTCTAGGAATTTCCTCAACTACATTCTCAGGAGGAGAAGTAGTTCTTTCTTCATCATGCTCGGGTTCCTGTTGATCACCCTCTTGTCTCTCCGATTCTGGCTCACCTTCGAAGTCACCTTCAGATTCTTCTTCAGAATCTTCATCAGACTCTTGTCCGCTTTTAGAAACCTCTTTGGCATTGGAGTCTGCTTCTGCTGAATCTTCATCTTCAACGGATTGGTCGCCTGAAGTATCTTCTTCATCGGAATCTACCTCCTCTAGAATGGGCTTTTTACCCTTAGAGCGAGATGGATGAGATTCCGTCTTTTCTGTCTCTTGGACAGCCTGGGTATCTTTCTTACCAACAGTCCGTGAAGAAGTGGGAACGGCCGCTGATTTGTTTTTGTCGCGGAGTTCTTGCTGTTGGCGTGCTTCTGCCTCAGACTCTTCTCCTTCTGAGTCTGTCCTGAAACTTTTCATTGCATGACCATGTTTATGTAACCATTCTTCTGTGTTGGCTAGGATTGGTCTCAGCCTTTCTCTCATGCTAGTAACCTCTTTCCTAGACCATTGTATTGCAGGCAACGGCCTTTTAGCAATGCCTTGCTCATCATAGACAGCGTTCATGATATCACCTGGATCCTCAAAATCCTCTGGTAGATCAGCAATACCAAGATCTCTAATTTGTTGAACTGTCAATCTGCAATAGTCCATTTTGCGAATGGCCTCTTCATCTCTGCAATCTGCCCAAATGTCTTCAAAATGGTACCTGTGTTGGTGACCTTTTTGCAACTTCTTTCTGACATCTCGGTAGTCGAAATCAAACCTATACATGTAGGTTTTGATGGTCATGATCTGCATTTCAGCATAGACAAACTTAGCTTTTTGTGCCGTTTGGATAGTATATCTGCCGATGGTCAGTGGGAACTTGAACCCACACTTGTGGTTGCTTCTTCGTTCTTTCTGCGACATCGGTGATAAATCAATCATCTTATAAGCCTCATGGACACTCTTCTTCTTTCCAAAATTTGGATCAAAATTTGAAGAGTAAAAGGCATAAAGAAAGCATCGATGACCGATGCGAAGTGATGAAAGCTCTCTTCGGCTCAAGCGATAAAGAAATATCGTACCACGGGCACCATCATTAGATTCCCTTTTGTGAATGGGCAGGGAATTGTCTCATTACAGCCGCCGCGTACACCAGGTAAGAAGTCATGTAGAACTTCAATGTAGAAGGAGCATTAATCAATTGCTCGTGTATCTCATCACTGATTTGTTTGCCCCAGTCAATATGCACCTTCTGCCTTCTTATGATCCTGATGTATTCATACATCCAATCGTGAATAGTAGATGATTCCAGAAAGCCCTTTACTCTGCTTAGAAACATGATCATATCCTTGACGTCATCTTTGAAGTCACTTCTCAGGACTCCTTTCGGCCATCTAGAAATAGATGATCTAGGCTTCTTGAGCCATTGAGTGTTTATCAACTGCTTAGCTTTATTGGGATCGGCGTCCCGAAATCTCCTGTGCTTTTGATATAGAGATGTCAATATATTTGTCCATATGAGGGACCTTGAAGACAATATCAAAGAAGTCAGGGTCGAGTCTCAGAATCTCATGGCCAGAAGAGTCGATCATGCTTCTGCTTTCTCGGATGTAATGAGATGCAACTTGAAGAACAAACTCAGTATTGTGCGCAGCTGTAGGGAACATCGCCACCAAGTGGAGGTTGCTGTGTACGATCGCTCTCATTGAATCAGGGAGAGGCTTCGTCTCTGTTAGCTTTGCGAAGTCAACCAAGTCTTGATGACCAACTTCTGTATCTTTTATCTCTTCGACTTTTGAAAGCACCATAGTTGGCAGATAGATGCCTTGATATTTGTACTTCATCTTGCTTTTTGCTTTCGAAGAAGAAGGAGGCTTCGTAGCAGTCATCAAAAAGAACTGGAGCTCTGATCACTCTTGATTTGACAATCTCTGAAAGTAGACTGCAATCCGTTTAGCCAGAACAAACACCAATTGTTAGAAAACATGGGTAAGCACGAAATGAGCACAAGGATGAGAATTCATGAAGCGGATGGTGAGGCACGAAAAATGATGCACGAATGCAGAAAAATGAGGCTCTGGAGTGCACTGGTCAAAAATGAAGTTTATTTGGAAGAAATTGGAAAAAGTCTGAAAAAAGTGTAAGGGTGCTAAAATTCAGCGCCCTTACATTTTGGGAAAATTGCTTTTGGTGTAAGGGCGCTAAATTTTAGCGCCCTTACACTTTCCAGTGTTAGGAAATTTTTGACATCTTCAGAATGTCACGGTGCTAAAATTTAGCGCTTTTTCAAATTTTGGTAATTTTGAAAATGTAGATGCAAGAAGGAATGGTGAAGGCGCTTGAGCTTAGCAAATGCAATGTTTATAACAATGAAAGCTTTTAAAATTGTCTCCATCCTATTACATACGCATTCAAAGGTCAAAGGAATTCTCTTTCACAATGATGGATTTTTTCAATGTTTACCAAAACGAATGAAGAGCTTCTGAGATAAAGATATTTCAACACAAACACGTCGGGTAGATACAAGTTCTCAAGGGACATTGCACATAGAGGAGAATGGGGAAAGAAATGCGTATGAAGAATAGGGATGGGTGTTGAAAAGAAAAGCATGAATGAAGAACACTACGTGTTTAGGAAAACAAAGAAAAGAATGTGTAGAGATACAAAGGCTTGCCATTATTCTTGCGATGAAAGCAAACAATGAATGGAAAAGGTGAAGGGGAAAACGTGGAGGAAGAGAATGCATGGGGTTAGAAGGGAGAAGAAAGCAAAAGGAAAGAACAAAACACGAATGGAATGAAAGACGTGAATGTAAGAAACAAAAATGTGTATGTTAACAATGGACATATACAAATGAAAAGACAAAGCCAAATGAAAAACCTACCAGAGCAAAACGCGAAGCTTGCTGAAGAGGCGAATGGCGAAAATCTTCAAAACGTGAATTTGCAGTTTGAAAGAAACTCGCACAGCAAGAGGAGAGAAAAAGGAAATAAAATATAAACAACTAAAATGGCGAATTCATTCACTTAATTGAAAATGAAAACTAAAAACCTAACTCAAGTCGAGCAATAAATTTAGGCACGAAAAGTGGCACGATTGATGAAAAACGCGAAAACGTGAAGAAACGCGCCAGGGCCATAAAAAAGTTAAGTGTTGAAGAAAAATGTAATGGCGCTAAAATTCAGCGCCCTTACATTTTTTGGAATTTCACTACATGCAGGGGCGCTAAATTTTAGCACCCTTGCATTTCCAGACTTAGTCAATTTCGCTTCAAGGCAGAAGCGCACTTTTTTAGTGCCATTGCATTTTTCACAATCTGCAAAGTATGAATAGTGAAACATCGCGAAAGATCTCGTTTCAAAGGTCTTTCTTGAAGGCCCGAACAAGAACGCTCGAATTGACTATTCCGGGGAACTTAGGAATGCATTTGGTGTAGAGAATGCCCTCGTTATGCGATACTTGAACTTCCGCGAATCCTAGGAAGCGGACAAGTTTAAGTAGGGGGTTATCGATGGAGCAGCGTTGCTAGATTCGTGATAACACCAGGAGGGTGACTAGGCTCTAAAAATCACTGCTTCCTCAATAAATTCAAGAAAATACTTGAAATGTGGTGCCCAAGCAAGAAGAGTCCAATGAACTAGTACCCAGAATGATAGGTCAAGCATGTACGGAGCTACAAGAGATTTTAACTTTCAAACCCTGTCAAATGATAGTTTCTAGAATTTTGGAAATGCCAATCAGACCTCAGAAAAAGCATCAAATCACCTCCAAACATGTAATGTTTGGACCAAATTTTTCAATTCTCAAATTACAATGATATTACCTTGCAGTTAGGGTTAGATAAATCAAACCAACAGTTACAATATAACTCTTTGCCAAGAATGCGCACTCAATCTCAACAAGATAGAGGCTGTCATATGGCAAGAGGATCGTCAATACATTAATCAGGCGCAACTGATAACTCTAATAAGAATGTGTCAAGATGGGGCGGGCATATGGTCGAGAGGATCTCTACCACTAGCGAAAGTAAACTCAACACCGAATGTGCTTTCAAACGGTGGGAATGGAGCTACCATAGAGCTGAGGAGATGTGATATTACAATGCAAATCAAGTAAATAGGCGGCAAGCCAGCCTCTTCCACTTATTCAGTGGGCAATTACAAACATGATAAGCAAAACTGAGAGAAATGCTGACAGTACTACTGTTCAGCTTACAATGAGAAGTAGAATGCCTGCAAGATCAAGGATTTAAGCTCTACAAGTTGCTGCAATAGTAAAGATGTCATCCACTAGGTCAATAATGAATTCCTAACACTTGTCCTTCGCTAATATGCAATTTTCTCAAGTCTGATCTGACAGACCAGCAACATGAATTACAGAACCAACAATACATAAACTCAATGAAAAGCTCACAACTCACTCATTTCTCACTCAAATTACACGAAAATTGATGCAAAATACTCTTAAAATGATGGCGCCTAGTTTAGTTATGAGAAAGGACAGCTAAAAGTGGCTATTAATTAATGGCACGGATCCCAAAGCACTCCAGAAAGGGCGCCCTACACGGAATGACGAATTTGCTTGATAAAATCATAAACTTCGTATTAAAATCTGCAAATATTCATGAAGGGTCACTTCCAACAGAGAAAACCAATGAGACAATACCCAAAACAACTTTTTTTGTATTTTTTGATTTATGAGTGAAACTATAGATTGAGCCCTGTTATCAGCAACTCCAGAAAATGGCATAAAATGCAATAAACTGAACTACATAAGTAAACCCAAACTACAAATGCAAACCTCACTACAAAATGTCACTTAAACAAGCAAACCTCTCCACTAGGTGCTATCTCTCAAGCACGAAGTCGAGCCAAGGCTAGGAGGCATTCATTCCTCGAAGCAATCCTGTTACCTTTTCGGCAGCATAACAATATAGAAGTCATAAGATAATAAAATGAGGACCCGAAGCTTCCTTTTATAATTTTGAGAAAGCCTTCCAGAAGCTTCTAGAAAACAAACCCTAATTTCAAATTTGAATTGACTCCTTTTCCCTCCAGTTTGGGCGCCCCCTTTCATAAGGTTGAATTTTGACTTTATAAAAAATCTCCTCTTCATAAAATGGCGTCCTTTTCTCCAAGAAGTATTTTTGACTTTAGAAATATCAAAATAAATCCTCATGAGATAACCACCCTCAAAGTCCCCTTTTTTAAAATAACTTAAAGTCATATTACTAGGACAAGGGGGTATTTTATAAAATAAAACATTATTGACTTTAAATGACTTATTTCTCCAAAATGAACCCCTTAAGCCAAAAATAGAATTACCCAATGAACTGCCAGAAAAGGAAAGCCTGCTGAGCTGGTGCTGACTGGACCACTGCTAAAAATAGAATTTACTAAAAATAGTAAATTCAAGAAGTTGCTCAGAATACAACACATGCGATACCATTGTGAAGCTTTCTGAAAACCCAGAAAGAGTCTGCAATCCAAAATCCCAAACTCAGAGATGTAGCCGTCATAACTTACTAAAAATAGTAAGTTCGGAAAGGTTGCCCGAAGCAGTTGCAAATCATACCTCTGCGAAGCTCTCTAAAAACCCAAAAGGAATCTAGAATCCTAACATCCAAACTCCAACAAGCAAAACCATGAATCTTCAAGAGAACCCATCAAACAGCCGAAAACCCTAATTCTGCCACTGACCAGCCGACAGCACACTAGGAATAGGCTACCAATCACTGAAAAGTGAAGTGCTAAAAACGGGGACATTACAGTTCGCCCTTCCCGAAATTGCTTGTCTTCAAGCAATACCATCATAACTCCCGAAACGTTAAGATTGATCCATACCAAAACAAGTATGATCCCAGGTTCCCAAATCCATCTCAGGAAGGACCCACTATGCGACTGCTGCACTACTCTGATCACATCAGTAAAATCATCATGCCAATGCTGCACTAACCTCCCTTGTAACTCCAAAGTGTTACCATCCATGATACTCAAATTGAAAGATCTTAAAAGACTGGGATCAAAATCATGCAGCATCTCATGTACAAGATGCCCAGAGTCAACAGTAACAATCATACCATTGTCAACCACAATTGTAGGCAAGAAGAAGGATAGGCTACTCAACTCAAAATCAATCTCCTCAGCATACCTCCTCATGGTAACAAACGAAGTCATGACTGCAAATGTGACATCTTCGAATCTTCTTGCAAAGAGGAAAAATCTCCTTTGCAAGAGCTCAACAAACTCATACTCACGTCTTCTCATGGAGCTACTATGCACCAACTGAATTATATTGATACCACCATGAAGACTACATAAAACTCTCATAGTTCCAACCTCATGAATCTCAGAATGATGAATCAAAACAAGTGGTGGTTCGCTGTCTTGAACCCACAATGAGAGAGAACTATCAAACATCACAAGCCTCCATAAGATGAACCCCGAGAATAGAACTAGTGTGAAGGAACAAATAGTCTCTGCTGTTCAAGGCTAAAGTCAGCGAAGAGCAATCTGATTTTAGTGCTTCACACAAGAAAAAACAGCAGCACCAAAGAAATTCCCAAGTGTGAGTGTATGAGATGAGCATAGAGTTGCAAGTTAATCCCTCAAAAATGGCAGGAAAACATACTAGAGCAATCTCCAACTGAAAATTACCACCTCTTTGGAAAGTAGTGAAGGGAAAACTCTTCCAAACGAGAGTAATTCCACAAGTAAAGTGGCTGGTATGCTTCCAACCAGCAAGCACGTGTCTCAAAATCTGCCCTTGTATTAGCCGAAGGTCACTCCCAAGAGCAACCGATCGTTCATCACTCCAACCCATACTCAAAATTTCTCTCCAATCCATTTGTTGATGTACAAACGAAACCCTCAAGTGACTGGGAAAGAAGGGAACATCACCAACAAATCTGGAATTTTGATCCTTATCCCGCCAACAGTTCTTCTTTCCACAAGCAATAGGCTCCATCAACCCATGTTGAGAATCCCAACCATGGACACCCAACTGAAAAATATTTTCAACACACTGAAAATAGAATTCAACACAACCCCAAGTGCTGGTCAAAACCAAGTGCATACTCCTAAAATAGGCATTCCCTTTGATTAACCTCTGAAACCAATCCATGAAAGCTTCAACAACACTGGAGCATGAAACAAAGGATAACTTCAAATTCAACTCCCAAAATAGACTAGCATCACTCAACCTACGGAATGGATTGACAAGAGTGTGAACACCATGTTCTGGTTCATCTTCTATCACAAAAAGAGGATTATCATAAGTTTCCTCAACACCCATTTCAAAGAGAGGATTGTTAAGAACTTGAAAATCACTCCTTATATCTTGCTGTTCCAAATCAGCACATGCAACTTCTGACTTTCTTGAGACACTTCCAAGATCAAACTCCACTTGAAGACTATCAAGCTCTCCAATCACTTGCTTGATTTCTTCAGCTCTGTGTGCACCCTCTTGCTCCTTGAAAAGTTTGATGTCAGCAAACTGGTCTTCAACCTCTGTTAGAGGCAACTGAGTTTCTTTCAACATGTCCTTTGTTGATTCGAGCTCCAGAGTGAGCTCATCAACCATACTCTCCTTTTCTAGAAAAGCACAGATGTTCTTCTTTGCAACTTCAATGGCACGATCTCGGTCTTCAATCAAGTGCATGTATTCGGACTTCAAGGTCTCCAAAGAATCTTTGATAAGTTGCAAATTGGGAAGAGCAACTTCATCTTTCACTCCTCTTTGTCTCTCTTCAAGCTGAGCCTTCCAGTACAATTCTTCAACCAAGCTATGTGTGTGATCGAACAGGGATAGAGCTTGCACTTCTTTGTCAACGGACACCTTGAATCGACCTTCCCACTCATAAGAATGCGAAGATGGTGAACTGCTGATAGGCTGCAACTGAAAATCAGAACCTTGTCCCTTGTCTTTGCTGCCACCAGTGCTGCTCCGACATCCTTGTACTTTACCACCAACATGTGGAAAATGCTCAATGCCATGGAGATGACCATTCTCCATGATTTCTTCAACTCTATTTTTGCAATCAGCTTCTTGAATGGAAAAATCAGACTTGAGTTTGTAAACCTCTTTAACTCTTTCCTCTTCAAGAGCCATATGGTCTTCAAGCTCTTCTTCTTCATCACTGCCTCCTTGATCAAACATTAGGTCAGCATCCAACCTGCTCAAGGAATCATATTTGTCCGCTGTTCGGGAAGTTTCTGTAACCACAAATTCCTCTTTAG
The DNA here is from genome assembly GCA_007258455.2 of Sequoia sempervirens. Lineage (NCBI taxonomy): Eukaryota > Viridiplantae > Streptophyta > Pinopsida > Cupressales > Cupressaceae > Sequoia > Sequoia sempervirens. The sequence continues at coordinate 138,986 of VDFB02021066.1, read as the reverse complement.
TGGCTGCAACCACTCCAAAGAGATCATTATGGAATTTTGTGGAACAATCTTCTTCTTCAAAGACAACTTCTCCTCCAAGGGCCACCTCATAGTCTACCGTGCGACCTGGTTCTTGTTCTTCATCAGGATCAAAGGGAAACTTATCCCACACAGGTTCTTTAACATAACTTGATGCCAACAAACCCGGATCCCAAATGCTAGTGGGCTGATTAAGATGATCAACTGGAAACAACTTATCATGCTCCCCTTGTAGTGATGACTCTTTGAATAAGTCAAGTCCCAATTCACTTAATCTGAAATCATCAAAAACATTTCTCTCCAATGGCTCAGTTTGCTGATCAAACCCAAGACCAACAATGTCATCACCGAAATGAAGTGAAGAATCTTCAATGTTTGTTGTTTGAAAAACTTCATCTTCATTATCTTCTATGGAAGCCTCATGAGAGAGTATGTTGCTGATTTTTTCATGTGAGACTTCTTGGGAAGTTAAGACAGCAACAAGAGGAAAATTCTTCCTCATCAAATCTTCAGTATGATCTTGCATGTACTCCTTAGACTCATCACCAACATCCTCACTATAGTATTGGTCATAAGCTAGTTCTATGTCTTCCCTAGTATTTTGTCCATCTTGCACTACTTCAACGAACTCATCAAACACAACAGTACTAGTAAAATCTTCTATGAAGACATTTCTCTCAACACCTCCATGGGTTGAATCCAAATTAGGATTCAAGACTGCTGCTATGTTCCTTTCACCGAACTGATCTTCATCACTTGCTATCACATGCAAGTCTAGGGAATAATTATGGGGCTCTCCCACACACTCCTTAACTGTCAAGGTTTCTTTATCAAACTTACGATCATTTTGAGGTGACGTGTGCACCGTGCTTGTGCCATCTTCAATATTAGTTGACTGATTTTTCTCTTCGTCAAGTTCATTTGTGGGCTGTGTTGTGACCTTTTCACACATCGCCCCATTCAAGATGGGGACCCCTAATTTTTGCTCCATTCTGGTCTTTTTGGCTTTGTTTTTGGTCTCTCTCTCTGTCTGTCTCTTTTCTGATGGTCTACTTTCTGGGGACGTTCCCGTCTGCAAGCTTAAGCGTGAATTTGGCCAAGTCTGAAATTAGGGTTTGAGTCTTCCTGGTCAGTTTGAGGTCGAGTAAGGTGAATAAATTAAAAATTGAGCTCAACATTGTTGTCAGTGTGCTTCCAGCAGGCTCTCAGCAAAAATTTATCAAATTCTGAGGTACTTACTATTTTTAGTAAAGTGTGTGCACTGCGTGCGCCTCGTCAACATTTTAGATCCGACAAATACACTAAGACCTCGTGAGCCGCATCAGTAGTCGCGCGGCAAAATTCTGGATATTTAAAATGACACTTACTATTTTTAGCAACTGCCCGGAGCAAATTGTGTGCAGACAAGTATTTCTCTTGCATGTCTCAGACACCCTTCCGGTTTTTTCAAGACCTTCTTGAACGATGTAACATGCAAAGTGCGTGAGATGACAACTTTCTTTAATCTGTACCCTTCCGAGGCTATTTTTAGGGTTTGCATGTCGTGGTTTCTTTGCATGTTTGGATGATTCCTCGAAGGGTTTTATATTTCGTTACGGTGTGTGACATGCAAACGGAGATTCCCACCGCAGGAACTTATTTTTAGCGCGTGTGTGAAACCCGCACCGCTTCCCGCCAGCTCGTGATTCACGAGCTGATCGCAGTTGCCGCTATAAACGGGAGCAACAGAGTCTATTTGAAAATGATGCAAGGTAATTTAGGTTTCATTTTGAGAGCCTAAAAATAGGCATCAAAAGTCAAATTCTTCAAAACCTATGTAAACCATCACACTCAAGACTTCTCAGTCACGTCTACCGTGAAATTTCAGTTCAAACGGAGCACTTACTATTTTTAGTAAGTCAAATTGGAAACTGGCTAAAAATAGTAAATCAGTTGCATGCATCAGTGTCGGCAGCAAGGTCACGTGGTGAGGATCGCCTCATCCGAATTTCAACTCGATCGGAGCTTGGGACCTATCAGAATCAAGAGCTTACTATTTTTAGTAAGCCACCCTCAGAAACAGGCTATAAATAGCAGGGTGACTAAAAGTTGCAGTGTCAACAGGTTGAAAAGGTTATGAAGAAGCTGTGTTTAAAATTTCAGGCCATTCCGAGCTTCAGAGGTCCAAATTCAGAGAATTTACTATAAATAGCAGGGCACGTAGGCTGGCGAGGATGATGAAAATTTTGTCTAAGTCTGGAGTCTCGTCCAGCAGGCATACCAAAATGCGCCCAGATTGATGAAGAGGCATAAAAAATTTCAAGGCATGTGAGTTCATCCACCACACAGGGCAAAATGCGCCTAAGGTGAGAAAAGTCAAACAAAAGTCAAAGAATTTCATCCTCCTCCACTGGCAGAATGCGCCCAAAGTAAAAGAGGAAAAAGTTGAAAAAGTTTCTAAGTATGAGAAATCCGCCTCAGGGGTCAAAATGCGCCCATCCTCCTCAGGGGGTGAAATGCGCCCAGTTCACAAGGTGGTCAAAGCAAAGTCAAACATGGAAATCCGCCTCCACCCTCAAAATGCGCCCAAGGGAAGTTGATGGAAGTTTAAAAAATTTCTAAGTATAAAAAATCCATCCTTCTCTCTCATTGAAATGCGCCCATCCTTCTCTCTCATCAGAATGCGCCCAACTTACAAGGAGTCAAAGCGTGGTCAACATTTTCCGTCCTCCTTCATGGCTAAAATGCGCCCAAGTTCATGCAAGTCAAGACAAAAGTTGGAAGTTGGAGGGTCACAAGGCGTGGAAGCTAGTTTCATCCTTCTCCCTCATTGAAATGCGCCCATCCTTCTCTCTCAAGGAAATGCGCCCATGTTTGAAGTGTAAGTGGTAAATGCGAATGGTAAACAAGGTGAAAATGTTACCTAGGCGTGGTAAACTCAAGGTAAAAGGTGGACGTTATCCTCCTCCACACTTAGAATGCGCCCAAGGTGGTGGGCCTTAGTGAAATTTTGCTAGGCGTGATTTCTCCAAGTATGTAAGGCGCCTAAAGGATGGAAATATTTCTAAGGCGTGGTGTGTGTTAGAAAATACTTGGAAGTGTGGAGAATAAAATGCTATGTAGAGTGTGCGCCTAGAGTAAGGGAGTTATAAGGTGTTGAAACTTTTTTTTCAAAGATATTTGAAGGCGTTAAGAATGAAGTCTGCTAGGCGCCTCAGGGGGAAAACAAAATATTTTCTAAGTGTTGAAAATTTTCCTAGGCGTTGGGCTTTTGGATAAATATTTTCTAAGTGTGAAGTGAAGATAAAATGTACAAGGCATGCCGGAAATGAATAAAATTCTTCTGAATGAAGTTAATAAATAAAAAAATTTCCACTGGCAGAGGATTCAAAATTTTTCTAAGGCAAGTTCTCAAAATGCAAGAGATGATTTAAAATTTTTCTAAGGCACAAGATATTTTCTCCCTTAGAAAAACGCCTAGAACTCTGAGGTGATGGATTTTTCCTTGAAGCACAGATGAGTTGCCAGAGATGAAGTCAGTGAACGTCAGCTCCAAAAGATTGATAAAAAATTTCCAAGTCAGAGCAAGATTCTCAGAGGGGATCGAAGAACGAGAACAAAATTGTTGAAAGAATAATCTCCTAAGGTTCAAAATTCAGAGAAATAAAATGAACCCGTTCGTTGTGCACCCATGGGTTCGATGTGTTCTGGAGAAAATTTTCTTCTGGGTATTGAAGATTATCGATGAGGAGTTGATTTTAAGGTCTTCCACAGCTTGTCGAGAATTTTGGGATGAAGATTTTAAGTGGGCACCAGGTTGATGTATTTCCTAAGGGAAATTTGAAAATTTTCTAAGGCAAAAATGAAGAAAGTGGTTTTCAAGGTGAGATCCTCCAGACGATGAATTTGAAAGAAACCGCCTAGGTGAATTTGCTTCAATCCTTCGCGAGGATAGTCTTCCAGAGCCGGAAATGAATAAAATCGAGGTTATCAGAGCTCCAGCAGGTGAAATGAATTTCTCAAAGATGAAGTTTATCTAAGGCATGAACTTGAACACGAAGTTGGCGATGAACGCTTGAAAATTGGAGCGTGAGGATCAGGTAAGTGAGTTAAGTTTATATCATGAAGTATTCTAATGCCCCTCTCCTTGCTTGTTTTGCAGGAGAAATGTTGAGGCCAGAGCACGATGACTTGAAGTGGAAGCACGATGAAGATGAATTTCAATCTCGAAGGAGGAAAATTTGCAAGAAAATGGCTAAGTGTTAAGACTTAGTATAACTCGAAGTGACGAAGATGAAGACCCTCAAGTGGAAGAAATCAAAGAAAAACGCCAAGAAAGAAGATTGAGAACAGTGTGAATGCGTCTACAAATGGAATCTTCTAGAAGGATGATGGTGGACCTTATGGCGCATTTATTACCCCTCTCCTTTGTGGCGGTTTTTAGGGCAAATCTTGTTTAGGGCTGAGGTGGCGCGATTCTGGCCACTCTATTGATTGTAACCCTAGCCGTCTTTTGGGACTTGGCTAGCTATAAAAGGGGGAGTCCCCCTCATTTGTAAGGCATTAGAAGATTAGAATTAGATTAGACATTGGAGTAGTAGAGCATTAGAGCTAGATAGTGTAGCATTGTAGAGCATTTTTGCATAATTTGGAGAAGAGAGAAAGTTTTCCCTTTGAAAACTTTTGAGGAGATTGTTGTGTAACACATTTTATGATAATAGATCTTTTCATTGATGATGGAATTCGTCTTGTCATGAATTGCTAGCAAGGTCTCTTCTTCCTTTCGTATCCAAGTAGCTTAATCTCATGCAAGTAGCTTATTTTGGTGTGTGGTGTTTTATTGAGATAGCTTCGCTTTATTCCATACCACTAGCGGCTTGTTGATGATAAGTTCGCCTTGCGTGGTCGACTGGAGATTATTTTGTGTTTAACGGCTGTGGTTTAATATATAGCGCGCTGGTGTATGTATGTTAATTATAACTTGAACATCTGGTCATTTCCCTTGAAGATTGCAATCATTTACCGAGGTCGTCCGATGAGTTAGGTGAAACGTTGAAGTTATTGAAACGAAACCCCACATATCCTGATTAGAATAGAATATAAATTTCTTAGGCCTTATATTTAATTCCGCATCGTTAGAATTAGGGAACTATGCCCCACCTCACAAATCATTTGAATTACACGAAGTTCTTATTCTACCTGCTTGTTGTTAGCCGTCGAACAATTGTGTAAGTCCCCTTGACATACCAGCAATATCACATCGAGCCAAACTGAGCCTATTCGCACTCAAGGAACCTTGGAGTTGAAAGCATGATCTTACTCGCAATCTTAGCATGCTGAATACTTTGTTCAAGAGGGGATAGAGCGTCCGTTGGGAAACTTTATTCTGTGTTGGTGCGGTCTCAAAAACCACGTCAACAGGCTGCAATCCACAAACAGGCACTTCTTCTTCCTTCCTTGCACCTGCAACCATGGCATGTTATGCTTCCTCCTTAATCCTTTTCTTGATGTAGTTGACCATAGCCCGCTTTCCAGGGTAATAAATCACCACGCAATCCAAAAAGGTATCAAATGAAACATCATTCTTAAACTCCTCTGTCATGCTCTGATAATCTTTATGGAGTTTGGCAGCCTCATGTTCACATTTCCTCTTGAACTGGCATTCTTTAGACACCTCAATCAAATCCGACTTCTCATGATTCCTGGACTTCAGGAAATGCAACATCTTCAAAACTTCTGAGAGCTAAACTGAACTTTGTTCTAGCCTCTGGTGTAGAACTGATTTCTCTGTCATTCAACTGTCAATTGAACCTTGATGGGCACAGGATGGCAGGATCTTGGCTCTGATACCACTGTAATGAACCAGACCAAATTTTTTCAATTCTCAAATTACAATCAGCAATGCAACACACCCGTTAGGGTTAGATAAATCAAACCAGCAGTTACAATATAACTCTTTGCCAAGAATGCGCACTCAATCTCAACAAGAGAGAGGTTGTCATATGGCAAGAGGATCGTCAGTACATTAATCAGAACTGCAACTGGAAGTAACTCTAACCAAGAATGTGTCCAAGATGGACGAGCATATGGTCAGAGGATCTCTACCACTACAAATGCTGAAAGTAAACTCAACACCCAGAATGTGCTTTCAAACCCGGAGTGGGAATGGAGCTACCATAGGGCGGAGATGTACGATATTACAATGCAAATCAAGTAAATAGGCGGCAAGCCAGCCTCTTCCACTTATTCAGTGGGCAATTACAAACATGATAAGCAAAACTGAGAGAAATGCTGACAGTACTACTGTTCAGCTTACAATGAGAAGTAGAATGCCTGCAAGATCAAGGATTTAAGCTCTACAAGTTGCTGCAATAGTAAAGATGTCATCCACTAGGTCAATAATGAATTCCTAACACCCATCCTTCGCTAATATGCAATTTTCTCAAGTCTGATCTGACAGACCAGCAACATGAATTACAGAACCAGCAATACATAAACTCAATGAAAAGCTCACAACTCACTCATTTCTCACTCAAATTACATGAAAACTGATGCAAAATACTCTTAAAATGATGGCACCTAGTTTAGTTATGAGAAAGGACAGCTAAAAGTGGCTATTAATTAATGGCACGGATCCCAAAGCACTCCAGAAAGGGCGCCCTACAAGGAATGACGAATTTGCTTTATAAAATCATAAACTTCGTATTAAAATCTGCAAATATTCATGAAGGGTCGCTTCCAACAAAGAAAACCAATGAGACAATACCCAGAACAACTCTTTTTGTATTTTTTGATTTATGAGTGAAACTATAGATTCAGCCCTGTTATCAGCAACTCCAGAAAATGACATAAAATGCAATAAACTGAACTACATAAGTAAACCCAAACTACAAATGCAAACCTCACTACAAAATGTCACTCAAACAAGCAAACCTCTCCACTAGGTGCTATCTCTCAAGCACGAAGTTGAGCCAAGGCTAGGAGGCATTCATTCCTCGAAGCAATCCTATTACCATTTCGGCAGCATAACAATATAGAAGTCATAAGATAATAAAATGAGGACCCGAAGCTTCCTTTTATAATTTTGAGAAAGCCTTCCAAAAGCTTCTAGAAAACAAACCCTAATTTCAAATTTGATTTGACTCCTTTTCCCTCCAGTTTGGGCGCCCCCTTTCATAAGGTTGAATTTTGACTTTATAAAAAATCTCCTCTTCATAAAATGGCGTCCTTTTCTCCAAGAAGTATTTTTGACTTTAGAAATATCAAAATAAATCCTCATGAGATAACCACCCTCAAAGTCCCCTTTTTTAAAATAACTTAAAGTCATATTACTAGGACAAGGGGGTATTTTATAAAATAAAACATTATTGACTTTAAATGACTTATTTCTCCAAAATGAACCCCTTAAGCCAAAAATCAGAATTACCCAATGAACTGCCAGAAAAGGAAAGCCTGCTGAGCTGGTGCTGACTGGACCACTGCTAAAAATAGAATTTACTAAAAATAGTAAATTCAAGAAGTTGCTCAGAATGCAACGCATGCGATACCATTGTGAAGCTTTCTGAAAACCCAGAAAGAGTCTGCAATCCAAAATCCCAAACTCAGCGATGTAGCCGTCATAACTTACTAAAAATAGTAAGTTCGGAAAGGTTGCTCGAAGCAGTTGCAAATCATACCTCTGCGAAGCTCTCTGAAAACCCAAAAGGAATCTAGAATCCAAACATCCAAACTCCAACAAGCAAAACCATGAATCTTCAAGAGAACCCATCAAATAGCCGGAAACCCTAATTCTGCCACTGACCAGCCGACAGCACACTGGGAATAGGCTACCAATCACTGAAAATTGAAGTGCTAAAAACGGGGACATTACAAAACACCAGCAAAACATAACCAAAGAGCTAACACAAAAAAAAATTCAAACCCACATCAAAATACGAAGAATATCTTCATCATTCCACCACAAAATACTGAAAATCTGAACTCTGTTGATACCCAAGGTGATCCCTGAAATAGAATCACTCCTAGTTGGCTAGGGTGGATCTTTCACCACTGAAACCAGTTCCAAATGGTGAGAGTTTTCGTCCTCAACACACAGCAATGAAACCCTGGAAGTATTCTAGCAACATCCTGTTATGTTGCCAAATGAAAGATAATCAAATGAGAGCCAAACTGCAGCTTTATAGAAGTGGGAGGGAAATTAGGGCAACTTTTTGAATTTGGTTTCCCTCCAAGACTCCCACCCCCCTCATGAGCACTTTTATTTTATTTTAAAATTCCTTATATCTCCCTAGAGGCGTCCAACATTAGAGGCTTATTAATTGGCTTTTAAAAACAACTTTAAATCAACCAGGAGCCAAGATACTTTTTTGATGACCACAAGCCCCCTCACTTAAGTTATAAAGTTACTTTATAGAAATAACTTAAGTGACAAATGAAATACAAATTTCAATTAACTCAACCTTAGACTCACCAATGCCAAAACAGGAAATATATACTACTGGAGCAATATTGGCCTGGACCAGTTGCTAAAAATAGTAATTACTCCCAAACACCAAACTAGCACAAAAATGAGGTACACAAACACTTACTATAAATAGTAAGTATTGAAATGGGCCACTGCTATAAATAGAAAATACTGCCAAAAAGCACTGAAAACCACCACAAAGTCCAACACTAGCTCTTAGTCCCCTAACCATCTCCACTTAGCCTACGAGAAGTCTGGAATAGGCTAATGGAACCTCCAACTACTTAGGTGCAAGAAGGGGACATTATAGGCACCTATGTGAAACCTATGTGATTACACCTGTAAATTGGCTAGGGTAGATGTCTCACCACTAAAACCTATTCCCTTAGGGTTTGCTCTCATTGAAAACTTCAAGTTTTCATAGGGAAAATAGAATCAAGCATATGCAAATTAGCTTTCAAATCATCCTTTATAATATTCCATAGAACTTTCCCAAAGTAACTTTTAATTTCTCGCTCAAAATATATCATTTAAAGCACTTTTATAAAGCACTTTATAATATTTCCCTTTTTAAACATTTAAGTCACTTTATTAAATTAATTAAACTAAAGGCATTTGAAAATTTACTTTATTGGATAACTTTATTTCATTAATTAATTTATTCCTTACCAAAACCTGAAATTAGCCTATGGGAATTAAATAGGCTAAAAGGGATGCTTCCGGCTACTTAGAAGGGGACGTTACAACTGGCTTGATCAATTTGGAGCACAATGAAAGCATTTGAAATTGTAAGCTTTACAAATGTTTCACAAATAAAAATACTATTTAATGTAGTATGTCATCTTTTTAGTCCAATGGCAAGGATTTCATTTCTTTTGCCACTTTGTAACCTTTTAGAATCCTTGTGAACCGTTAGATTAGATTTGGCTTTGAGTATTAGATGGTTTGCACTAACTTCAAAGTCGACCTCCATTTTGACCTCTCGGGCCTGCGCCCCCAAACTTCCTTGCCCAGGATTCCGCTAGGCTCTCGCTGTTTCTGAACGGTGAGGGGACCTCGTCCACCCGATTCCTGGGTCCCGCCTTGCAATTCGCCCTTTGACATTTGTCTTGAACCGGCCTCCCATTGTAAACCCCGGCCCTGGTCCGCAGACTTTCGTGGGATCTTCGCCGTGCTGGATGGCGAATCTGTGACGACTTCCTGCCTCCCGGGTCCCGAGCGATCTTTGACCGCAAGGGTTCCAAATTGTCGAACCTCAGCATCCTCGCCCTTGCTGGGCCCTGCCCTCTGGAACTCCGTTCGGACTCCGTCGTTCCCCACATTGAACCTTCGCCGGAACTCCGCCCTCCGGGCCCTGAGGTCCCCTTGGCTGTCTGTACGCAAGATAAATTTCAAACGGCCGCCACCTTGCTCCTTCCTGCCTTCCAGGCTTCGCCTTGCAACTCACCGTGAGAACTTTACTAAGAAAATCAAAGTGCCCAACCTAAGTGTAGGGTCCGGTTCTCCGGACCGCCTCCTCCGGACTTCCGTCCAACGATCGCCGTTCTGAACAGTGAAAGTACAATGGCTTCCCGCCCCCTCAGGCCCGGGTGCTCTAATAACTGAAGAATATTGGCCACCCATGGACCCGCTGGGTCCCAGACCCTAGAGTTCCGTCCCCGGAACTCCGTTTCTGCCCGGCCGTTTCAAACAGCCAAGGCCGAACGACTTTTCGACCCTGTACCGCCGGTTGCTCCTAAAACAATCCAAATGACCTCAAATTTGAAAGTTGATCTCGACCCACATGCTCAAATTCGACCCTCTTCGCTATGATCCTTTTGAACCATCAAAATTCGGTCGGAAGAAATCTCCCGGATTGCTCTACCCCGTTTTCCCTTTCAAAACAGCATTCCTGCCAGGGAAGTCCGGGCCTCCGGGCCCGGATTGTCCGAAAGCCCTCAATTAAAAGACTAATGACATCTGGAAGTAGAAGTATCATTTTATGAACGATAAATTGTTTAAATTTGACTTCGTCCATGAGATTTTAACTAATATCAAAGCTTTCATGATTTGCTGCACTGACTATGTCTTTGCTCGCAAGATATATGGAATCAGGTGCAGGACCCTCGGGGGTAGCTGCGGAAAAGGACAAAGGAAAGAATTCGGGCAAAACTCCTCATGGAAAAGAGGACAAGGACCAAATGAAGTACCAGTTCCAGGGTGAACCTTTGCACTCGAAGGTTGCCACAGACTAGAAAGAAATCACCGACACCAATATCGGCCACATCGATATTGATGAGTTTAAACAAAGGGTCAGAATCAACCCGACAACCAAGAACGCAAGGCTAATTAGACAAAGCGGAATCGCAAAAGTTGCGGGCTTTCCCCCATCTCTCATTGCCCCTGAGCTAGTCATGGCTTGTTGGCAGGCATATCAACCAGATACAAGGACAATTGTTGACAGGGATGGTAATATTCTAGCAGATATGTCAGCTGAAGGCATTACAAAGACCTTCCATATTCCCACTTTTCAAGAAATGGAAACGCCTACCATAGAGGAATGCCAGGCAGCATGGGATGATAACTCGACGGGCTACAAAAAGTTAATAAATCAGCATTGGCTTAAAGAAAAACGGGGCAGCACTGCGAAGGTTCCTCATGAAATCTTCCACAATGATTTCCATGAAGATTACCATGACTTGGTCACGGTGCTAAGCAGGGTTATGGGTCTTCCTACTACGGCCTTCTTTCAGGAGTGGATAGTATACTTCGTCGAACAGATCCTCCACGGGAATGAGGATGTCACCACAAAGTCCTCGTTTTACTGGGGAGGTATAATAAGCGACTGCTTCCATGAGCAGTTTGTCAATGTGAAGAAGAGTTCCAAGTTCTACATGACCTCATATCTTGTCTACTCCTTGTTGATGTGATTTTTGTGACCGCACTAATCAACAAAACAAAGTTGTCCGAAAGCTACTCCATTCTCTCTTGATCAAAGTATTCCGTGTGCTAAGATTGCTAGAGAGATCGCACGTTCAACTCCAAGGTTCCAAAATGCTTGGAATACCCTCAGTTGGTTCGTTGTGAATTGTTGTTTTTACGAGGGGACTTAAACAATTGTTCTTAAGGTTTGTAGTTGACAACAAATAGATGATTGGAAGGGGATTCATGCAATGCGAATGATTTAGCAATAGGGTACGTTTTCCTAAACTAACCAGAAAAATACTGAATTGAAATGAGTGTAAGGGTAAGAAGGTTCTAGGTTCTATTCTAAGGCGGGACATAGGATCAATCTCAACAGCTTCAACCAAACTCTGTTCCACCTCATGCTGGACAACTTACACAAAGTTGGTGCAATCTTCAAAGGGATAGCGGAAAATTTTCAAGCTACAATCCGACATCAAGACACCGTCAAGACGACGCATACCAAGATATGAATTGCAACTGAAGTTAGGCTTATAAAATGCTCCAGTTGACCATGCAAGGCAAACTCGCCGTTAGCAAGCTGCTAGTGGTATGGAAATAAAACGAAGTTGCCTTGATCGATGCCACAAATCCACAACTAATATCTACTTGCATGAAATGAACTTAAGCTACTCTAAACTACTTTACGCTACTTGAAGTAGAAGGGACGAAGAAACCTTGCTAGCTATCCAGAACAAAGACAAATTTCACCATCAATGAAAAGATCTTCTATTATGAAAGTTTTCAAAGGAAAACTTTCCCTCTCCTCCAAACTATGCTAAGCTATCAAACAAAAGTCTATCTGCTCTACTCTCTAGTCTGATCTAGTGTCTAACTTCTACTCTAATGAATTACAAATGAGGGGGACTTCCCCTTTTATAGATAGCCCAGTCCAATAGACGGCTCAGATTACAATCAAAAGAATGGCTCAGATTAAGCCACCTCAGCCCTAACCCTAAAAACTGCCAGAATAGGGAGCGGTACAATAAATGAATCAAATATTCCCACTCACTCCCAAAATAGTAAAGGCAATTAATGCCCATAATCAATCCTCTAGAAGGTCATCATCTAGAAGTGCATTCCCGTTCTCCTTCTCCTTGGCTGCAAATTCAATGAACCTGGCAAACACAGCCTGAACCTCCTGGACTGAAATCGGTGGAATACAATCAAGCTGAAATTCAAGCACCGTGACTGATTGTCCATGCCTCATGCAAGATTTTCTCCAAGCAGCTAAAGCATCCTACGTACTCTGAATCAAGCTGGAGAAAGTGGAAATATTTTCAAAGTCATCTTGCATGAAAGTCTTCACCTCTGAGAAGAAAGGTGCTAGCTTACCCCTCAAATTGTCAGTAGTCACCTCATCGGGATTCAACCGTCTAGCAAAGATTGCCTCCAAAGTATTCTGGACTCCATCAATGGTGTTCATCATAGCCTTTCGAACTCTAGCTGAATCCGCCTGTGCTGTGTCAAAGAAACCACGTCTCGTGACTACTGAAGAGTACCATCCAGCAAAATTGTACCTACCTCCCTCCTGAATGACTCCTCCATCTATCAGCATCTGCAAAGGAGTATGCATCAATGCCTCCAGATGCTGAATAACTTTGCTCTGATAAACAGAAGCATCACCCCAGGCCCGATCAACTGCCTCCATACGTGCCATAATGCTGGAAGCTTGCTGGTAAGCATGAGCAAGGTCTTCCATGAACTTCTCTATCTCGGCACGAACTCCTGTAACCCATTTATCTGCCTCATGTGCTATCTTCCTTAACTCTTCCAAGCCACTAACTGATGCTCTAGATAACTCAGCTGGAATCTCCTAGCCACCAGGATGAGACAACTGCTGCATATATCCTATCAATGTCTTATGTTCTTGCTTCAATTTCTTATATTTTCCTTCCTTCCTGAACAGTCTGTCCTTGAGCGCCTGATAGGAGTTATCACACTCCTCAACAATCTGTGCACCTATGGGGCATCCTAACTCCATAGTTGTGATCATGTAATTCTCTGGCACTGCTTCATCCCAATCACAATCGACTTGTGGCACTTCAATATGAAGGGTGTGAGAACCATCCTCATCAGTTGATATCTTTGAAAATTTCCGTGCTCTCTTCTTTTGTGGAGGCATGCTGATCCTATTCAAAAACTCTTCCATCTCAACTGCTGGGTCAACTTCTTCACTAGGGCTCCTTTTCATCCTATCTTTGAGCCAATCAAGTACAACATGCTGAATAACAAATGGCTGATGTTCTCGTGCTTCTACTTCACGGACTTGTTCAACTTCAATATCATTCTGGCGAGGCTCATCGGCCTCTAGTGGCTGAGTATCTCCTGAAACTATATCATCATCCAAAGCCATCTCCAATTCATGCTGAAACTAAGTGTCAGTAGCAGTCTCCTCATCATCCCGCTGATCATCTCTGGTAGGCGCATTAACACTCTGACCAACTGACTCCCTCTGTGGTGGCTGATTCTCTTCATGTACCTCCTACACCTGATTCAGTGCGTTTCTCTAATCAGAAAATAGAGAAACCTCCTGTATACTTGGAGAATGTGTCTCCAATGGCGTGGGTGACTCAATCACAACTCTCGGAGGTTCCGGCTAAATAGGCTCCTGACGAACTAGCTCCTTCCTTCGAGATTCTGGACCTCGAGTAATTTGTTTCTTCCTACTAGTAGTGGGTGTCCTGTGATCTCCCATCAAATTGTAGGTCAAGGAAATTGGCCTACTCTTTAGTCTGCTCATGTGCCTATCAACCCATGCTCTGGTAAATGTCATGACTGGAATGCAAAGTGTGTCCAAATCAACAATCTCGGGCTCCGACCAATCTGGGAGTGGAAGTGGCGTGTCTCTCACTGCCTCATAATCTGGGTGGAGAACGTTCATGTCCTCATCCACTTGGCCTGGTACTGGAATGATTTCACACTCCCTGATCATACTCAATGGCAACCTAGAGAGCATCCTCTTCCTGACTTCTGCTTCATCTGATGCACCAACCCAGTAATCCTCAATATTTGCCTTATGCTTAAACTCTTCTGACAGTATCCATCTGATATTGCTATTCGGATCATAATGCTGTCTGCTGGTGTGGTAGGAAAAATGAAAGAATTGAAGCTCACTTTCAGCTTCTCTAGCTGCCTGTAGTGAAGGACATACTTCGTCTGAATTACCCATGACAATCGGGAACTCAACTCCTCCCTTCTTCTTTCTCTTCTGAATCTTATCGTAGGCAACTAGTTGCCTAGATATCTCTAACATTAAAATCCTATTGGTTGGGTACTTAGGCAGCCTATATGGATATGAAGAAAAACCTTGTAGCCTGATGTAAGAAAACTTCGGAAACTGAATGAACCAACACCCATACCTTTCAATCAACTCTTGAGCCTCCCTCTAGATCCTATGATGTGTACGCTCCTGAAGTGATCTCGTGATGTGCATGGTAAAGGCATCATTGACACGCTTGTAATAGGTGGTATTTGTCAAGTGCAACTGCAGACAAGCCTCATGGATTTTGAACTGATGAGAGCCACAACCAACAGGCTCCTTATATGAAATTCCTCTATACTTTGTCATACAAGCCAGCATATAAATGATGTAAGAGCTCATATAGAATGTCTTTGTTCTTCTCAAACTCAGGAGCTGCTCGTGCAAATTATCACTGATCATCACAGCCCAGTTGACGTACTCCTTTCCTTCTAGCACGAGGTTGATGTAATAGAACATCCAAGGCTCAAAAATAAATGCTTGAGGGCAGCCTCCAACTCTACTCAACATCATGATTAGGTCACAATACTCCTGCTTCAAATCATCTGATATAATTTGCCTTGGCAACTTTGTACGAGAGGGCTTGGGCTTGTTCATCCAGCATGTATTAATCACCTCTGTACATCTCTCGAATGTAGAAGCATACATTCGTTCAGTACGCTCTCTTGATTTGTAAATCATCTTCTCATGTGCTGGGATTCCAAGAGCTTCGCTGATAGCTGCAGGAGTGAGGTTGGCGAGCACTTGACCATCTGGTGAAACAATTGATCTGTGATCAGTCTTATAGTAATTGGCACATTCCATCATTAGCTCCGAGCACTGAATAGCTGGTGGAAAACCAGCAGTTGCATACAAGCCACTTCGAACAATATTGTGCGAAGTGATTGAAGGACGGTGACTGCCAACTCCCATAATCCAATTTTTGAAAGTCTCCAAGTTGAAAGAACCCAAATTGGTATCAGCCAACTTGCTCAACTTCGAGGTAAACTTTGACTCTGGCAGGAAAGGCTTGCTCAGCTTCTTGATAACTGCCTGCCTGGATGTACCATTGCTATCTCTGCCAGTTGCTCTTACTTCAACAAATTTGAACTTCAACACTTAGAAAGTTTCAGCAAGAGTCCTCAGCAAGTTCAACACTTAGCAAAATCGTCCACTTTACTTCAGCAATTAAACTTCTTTAAATTCTCACTTTAGCAACTTCAAATGACTTAGCAAGTTCGCACTTCACACTCTCAACAACTTCAGAAAGACTTGGATTTTACAAGTTGGCTACGACAATTTCACCCCTTGAGCAAATCGTCCAACTTCACTTTCAGCAATTTGCCAGCACTTGACACTTTTAAACTCAGCCTTCAACAACTCACTTCAAGTTGTACCTCCTCAGCACTTTAAACTTCAGCCTCAACAACTTTGAACTTCAGCCTCAGTAACTTTGTTTCAAGTCGCACCTCTTCAACTTCAACAACTCAGTCCTTCGAAAAAAAATTTCTTCAACAACTGCAACTCAATCACTCACTGCAACTTCAATCTTAGAGCAAATTCGAATTTCCTTAGCTGTGAAAAGGATGAATGAACTTTTAGCTCTTATAGCAAAATCGAATTCTAGAAGGAGGCTAAGTTTAGCCAGTGTATTAAATTTCCACTACTTCCAGCAAGAATTCGAATTTCCCTCCTTTGCCAATTTCAACACTTGTCTCCTAGCGCCTGGAATCTTGACATTCTAGAACTTCAACTTTGACTGGAGTATTTAGCATTTTAATTCATTTTTGAAAATATTTGCTTTAAATTCATTCTTTGATAATTTTCACTTCGAATTCTTTCTTTAAGAAATTTAATTTCACCAGCTGGAGCTTTGTATTTCAACTTTTAATTTTACTCACCTCCAACACTCTGGAAAATTCATCCTTTGAAGAATTCAATCAAAATTATCTAGGCAATCCACTTCAAGTTCATCGTCTGGAAAATTTTATCTTGAAAACACTTTTTATTTGCTTTGCCTTAGAAAATTTTAAATTTTCCTTAGGAAAATTCATTATTTCAAGTGCCAATCAAATTCTTCATCATAAAAGCCTTGGTGAAGTGCAGAGGACTTTAAAATCAACTCCTTGTCGACATTCTTTAATACCCAGAAGAAAATTTTCTTCAGAACTTGTTGAATTCATGGGTATACAAGGAACGGGTTCATTTAATTTTCTTGAATTTTGAACCTTAGAAAAATAATTTCTCAACAAATTTATTTCATTTCCTCATCCCTGTGAGTGTTTTGTTGCTCCGACTTGAAAATTTTTATCAACCTTGTGAAGCTGACATCCTCCGACTCCCTCACTGGCAATCTTGTTTGTGTCTCAAGAGAATTCCACCACTTCATTAGACTTAGGCGTTTTTCCTAAGGAAGAACATTTTGTGCCTTAGAAAATTTTAAATCACTTAGCATTTTGAATTTTTGCCTTAGGAAAATTTTCAATTTCATCTTCAATTATTCTACCTGTGGTGAGGAAAATTTTTTCCAGCGAAGAAATTTTTTCCACTCACTTAAAAAAATTTCCTTTTAAATGCCTTGGGCGCATATTAAATGTCATGAGGGATATATTTCTTTTTTTTTGAATTCCAACGCCTAGCACCATTCTCCATCACTTATAGGCTTAGCATTTCCAATGCCTAGCAACACTTACACCACCCTAGGCGCATTTTATATGCCATGGAGAACATTTTAAATTTCAATGCCTAGGACTTATCTCCTTTTTCACCTTCAATGTCTTAGCAATGTTTATCTTCCCTTTACCTCACATCTTGGCGTACTTAGTACATGTGGAAGGAATAACTCCAATGCCTTGGTAACTCTCAATTTTCACCTTCACACTTACTCTTTACATGGTGCATATCATATGTCATGAAGGATGGAATATTCAACGCCACCCTTGACCTTTTCTTCTTCTTCTTGGCGCATTTGAGAGGGTGAGAGGGATTTTAACTTTCAATGCCCAACATGTGACCCTTGAGCTCCCTTGTTTTGTCTTTACATGCCCTCACTTGGGCGCATTTTAGCATGTGTGGAGGATGAAACTCCCAACGCCTTTGCTTTGACTTGTCTTTGACTTCCTTGCTAATCTTGGGCGCATTTGGAGGGGGCAAGTGGATGGGCGCATTTGAACATAGGGGAAGGATGAAGTTTCCAATGCCCCTTTGACTTGTTGACTTCCCTTTAGACATAGGCGCATTTAGCATGATGTGAAGGATGGGCGCATTTTGCCTATGGTGAAGGATAAAACCTTTGACTCTTTGACCTTCTTTGAAGCATGGGCGCCTTTCCTAGGTGGTGGAGGATAAGCTTGACACTTAGAATTTTTTTTGCATGCCATCACCTTAGAAATTTCTTCAACCATTTTGCTTGTGAGGGTGCATTTTACCCTTGGAGGTGGATGAAACACTTAGAATATTTTTAATGCTTGGCTTGCTCTCCAGCTGAAGTGGGCGCATTCTCAAGGTGGCGAAGGATGAATTTTCAACACTTAGCCACTTTTCTTTTCTTCTGCCAGTTTCTCCATGTCCTGCTATTTATAGTAAGTCCTCTGATTTCCACACTTCTGAAGCTCGGATCAATTTGAAATTTTGAACATTGGACCTTCATGACCTTGTCAACCTGTTCATACTGTTATCTTGAGCTGACCTGCTATTTTTAGCCCATTTCTAAAGGTGGTTTACTATTTATAGTAACGGCCCGCTTCTGAGACCTCCACAACTCCGTTTGACCTCATTTTTGTTGCACTTTGCCCTGTTTGTGGCTCTGATGCGCTGGGAGAGAGTTGCCGGAGTGGAACTGCTAAAAATAGTAAGTCACTGAAAACCAATCATCTTGCTTTGCATGTCACATCACTGCGAAGCTCTTTAAAAACCCACAAGGAATCACTAGACATGCAAAGAAAACCCTGACATGCAAACCCTAAAAATAGCCTCTAAAGGCTGAACTCTGAAAGTCATTATCTCATTTTGCATGTTACACCATTGCGAAGGTCTCTGAAAACCCAGAAGGAATCCCCAGACATGCACTAAAAAACTCTGTGTATAAATCTTGAAATCTGCTCTGGAAGCTGAACCGCTAAAAATAGTAAGTTGTCTGTTTCAGCTCAAAATTTGCAGACGAGCAACTTGATGTGTTCTGGATGTAGCGTGACTGTTGAAACTTCAAAAATGCTAAGAAAACGCTCGGAATTGCACACTTACTAAAAATAGTAAGTTGTCAAAATTTGATGAAACTTCAGTGGAAACTTGTTGGGATCATACTGACATCAATGTTAGTCTCTGTTTTCAATTTACTCACCTCGTTTGACCACAAATTGATGAGAAAGGTACAAACCCTAATTTTCAGACTTGGCCAAATTTCACGTTTAGGCTCACAGATGGGCACAACCCCAGAAAGGCAGACAGTAGAAAAAGACCGAAAGAGAGAGAGAGAGACAAAACCAAAGGCAAAAGACCAGAATGGAGCAAAAATTAGGGGGTCCCCATTTTGAATGGGGCGATGTGTGAAAAGGTCACAACACTCCTTGGCAGACTAGAGACAATACAATGGGTTGTTTGTGGCACCTGATGAAGAGCAGGGTCGAAAATTGAAGGCCTACGACAAGTACCCCCAGCTCCAATACCGAAATTTCAAGAAGGAATATTGCAGGGTCAATGATGCCTTCATTGGCCATATCATCAAGATGATTGTAGGGGATTTTGAGAGAAGGGTCTCTCACAGTGCTTGGGCATTCCTGAAGCAGTACGCCTTCCTTTTTATCCAATATCCAAAGTTCACATACATTCGCGCCCAGGGCTTCATGGAAAGGCCAAATAAGCTGCCCCGATACCCCAACGACTGGGTCATCCTATTTGAACTTTCTCGACAACTCCAACACATACAGGCGGTCCTCACCGGTAAACACTTGGTAGGGATCCCCTATCCCCTAACTCTCGGCCAAGGAATGTATAAATTACAAACTTCCTAGTGCGCTGGGAACTCTGAGAAAGAATTGAAAGATTATCATTTTCACCTGCACATTGCTCGCCCGCAAATGGACCCATATGGGAATGTAAGGAAAGTACTAGGACCGGGGTTCGCTCATCTGCACCACATTGAGGACTTTTGGGGGGATTGTCAGGACAATAAGGAAGTGCGTGCAAGGCACTATATGCGGATGACTGCGCATTTTATAAGAAAAGTACAACCATTTCCCATACCAGATCAGGTTGAAGAGGATGAAAGCACCATAATGGACCCTAGATACCCCGCAGTCGCCAACTTGCCGATACCAACAATAGACTGGAATGAGTAGGAGGTCGATGACCTCGATATTATAACCAAGCCAATCTTGGCCCGTACCAAAGAGTGGGTGGATGGACAAGTGGCCTAATTAAAACAGCAAGGGGTGGTCCTGACATACGAAGGGCTCAAGAGTGAGCCAAGTGCCATGAAGGAGGCCGCTGCCACTACTTCAACGGGTGGGACATCCAAGTCTCCCCCAGTCACCAGATCCAAGAAGAGGAAAGAGATGGAAACAGAGCAGTCTCCTGATACCAAAGTTTATATAAGGAAAGATCTGGGGGGCTCACCTTCTAAAAGGCTTAAACAAACAGGGGGCACCATAGAGCAGCCCTTAACCCTAGAGGAAGAAGCAAAAGGTACAGACCAAGTAAAACCTCTTTCGGTTCTCCCTATTTCGACGACCTCATCATCCACTTCTCTAGCCATGATCGCCACATCCCCGCCGGCAATGGACATCTCCGTCCATCTCACCCCTTCACCTCTGGCCGAGCCTGTAATAGTCATTGATTCTTCCTCTGCCGTAACTACTCCTCCTTCCTCCGCTACCATGTCACCTACCACATTGCTCCCTTTAGCTACGGTGACGGCACCAATACCCGCTTCCGCCTTTCCTGAGGCCTTCTCCAAACATATGTAGAGTCTCCCTTCCGAGCTCTTCCAGATCCTTATGGACCCCACTCTTCAAGCGGCCTTGGCACAGGTCCTTGCTACTGCTAAACCTTCGCAGCCTCCAGTAGGACCACCGGCTATGGAGGCCACCATGTTGATTTCCGAGGAATGGGAGAGGTGAGAGTGAGAGGCCTCGAGGCCATTTGAAGAAGAGGCCGATGAATACCACGAGCACCCGGAATATGAACACCGGACAATCGACAGGGTGGCTTACGAGGAGGAAGGAATAGGCTCCTCCGAGAGCGGAGATGAGGAGGAAGATGCAGGTGGTAGGGTCATCGTGTAGGCCTTTGACGATGATCTTGAGGAAGAAATGGCCCGACAGCCGAAGGGTACCGAAGAAGAGGTATAAAGGTCGCCTCTTAGAGAAGAAGGACGGCAACAAGAGGACAATCCAGGAGAAGATAAACCTGAGGGTGAGGCTCAAGCTATCAAGAGCCTTGAAATTGAGCAGCCCAAGGAGCACGTATGCGAGGTTGAGAAAACCAAAGAAAAGAAGGGGAAGGAAATGGAAAAGGAAGAAAGTCCCCGACAACAATTATCTACCAAGCCTCCTATTAAGCGCCTTGTGTTCGTCCAGGACTCCGATGAAGAAGAAGGAGATACTACTAAAGCGGAAGAAAGGGCCCCAGGAGATAAGAAAATAGAAGCCTTAGCCAAGGAGGGCGAAGGTGATAGTGAATCACCTAAAGAAAAGGCTGCTATGCCTGAGTGGCTGGAAAAACAGCTTGAAAAGAAAGCTCCCGCACCAAAACACCCGAGAGCGAAGCTAGAGGCTAGCTTAGCTCGAGCGCAGATCACAACTCGAAAAGAGAAGCCTAAGATCAAATCCAAGGTAACAATGGATGCTTTTGGGTCTCGAGCTATGCAGATAGCAATGCCAGTGGTGGGCCAGGAGGGAATAAGCTACAACATCTCCACCCTTGATTTAGGAACTACTACCAGGGAGCAAAAAGTGGGACATCTTGAGGAATCAGTGACTACGGTGGTGCACCTGATAAAACAAGACAAAATTTCGAAGGATGAGCTCAAAGCAGAGGTGGCCACCTTGATGGATTACATCCAATAGTGGTCCTCAATTGATGACCCGCCCACCACATCTGCGGCTCCACCCCAATTGTTGTCCAAAGAACAAATTGACAAGTTGGAGAGAAGAAAGAACTTGGACAAGACTACAGAGAGTTGGTTCCGACAGGTCTTGTACGTCGGGAACATGGGAATTAGCCGGGATGTTTGAGCAGCCAACAAGTTCTTAGATTTGCAGCAATCTTTGGAAGGCACGAGGAAGCTCTGCACTGACTTCCCTACAACGTACAACTCTACCTATCCGAAGATCGAGGACATCCTCCAGTTGCCAAAAGCCACATGGGAGAAGGAGCTTGCATTCAAAAGGGACGACCACTGGCTGATGGATGTCTGGAGGCGGGATTTTGACAACAGAAAGGAAAGGTTGGAGCAAATAATGAGTAAGGTGGATCTGGACATCGAATGGATCAAGGAAATTAGGGCAGAATGCGCTTGTTATCTCAAGTTGATGACGGAGTATGACATGTCCGCAGTATAGATGGATCCGGAAAAGGTAAAACCTTACTTTTCGAAGAAAATGGAGGACGGGATGTCTAGTGAAATAACGGTGGAATTCATGAGTTTTTCCGCCTGTGCCTTCGATCAATCAGAGCTGTTTAGGGATCAGGGCACAAAGTACAATGAGGACTGGAAGAAGCTTGAGGATAATGCAAAGGAATGGAGCTACCAAATGCTACAGTACGAGATCATTGAGGTAGACAAGCTCCAACCAGTCATTCTAAAATTCATGGAGTACACGGCATCGAAGAAGCAAGAGGACATCCCTGTTAGCAATGAGGAGCTCCCCAAGGAGTAGCTACAGTAAAAGAGCAATCAACAAAAGACAAAAATGCTACAGTGTTGTCACTAGGAGACAAAACAGGGAAAGAGACAAAATGTAATTTTAAATTGTAATATATTGGGGGTTGGTGAAACCCTATTTTGTAATGAATCTTGGCCACAAAATAAGAATTAATCTTGGCCATTCATTTGACCTTTTGGGCACTATAAATAGGGGTCTCCTCTCATTTGCAAAGGGTGGTTGAGTTGTTGTAAAGACATGCTGCTGAAATTTTTAATGAAAATACATTGACTTGGTGCATTTTCTGATTTCTCCACATGTTTCATGGTTCAACCTCCATTGTTAGATGCTTTACTTAGATTTATATTGCTGCTTTAGTTAGTTGTGTTCCTGATTTGATAGATTTTAGAAATGCTGTTCTGTGGTTATGAAAATTCCTACTGTGTAGATGCCTTCTTAGTCCATACTTTTTGCTGTTTGCTGCTGGTAGATAGTTGTGCAAAGTTAGTTTGGGCTTAAATTCAAAGTTGCTCCACACTTTTATCTTTGTTCATGCATGTATATGGTGAATGGAAGGTGAAATATCTGCAGACCTTAGAAGATAGCACAAGTTTCATGAGACTGCGAAAATTCTGGTTAAGTGAAATATTGTTTTGAGGAAGCTGTCCATTGCAAGAACCCCATGATCACTGTTCATAGTTAGTTACAGGTCCAGGAGCCTTTCATCTCCCCTGCTCTTTTCCCCTTTTTTTAGAAATAGCCCATGTCAAGGTTCATTGCACATTGTGAAGCTAAACTTGAAGAAACATCAAAGTTTTGGATCGTTCTCTGAGCCTGCAGCAAAAAAAAAAAAAAAGAAACTTGACCTCCATCTCAAAATTTTCAGAATTGAAGATCTACCTCGCATTCAACTACGTAAGTCCGCCCCATGATTATCAGCAAAATCACATCAAAATCAACTGAGGAGTTCCATGCAAGTCATGACCTAACACCCGAGAGAGCTTGGGGAGATTTTCAGCAACTTGCCATTGGAGATTTCCTTTCAAGAGAGGTAGTGCACCTATGTACTGCATGTGTGGAGAAAGTGTGTAAAACACCCATCAACAACTCCCAAGTCAAAGAGTTAATCTTCTAAATCCAAGTGCTCCAACTAGGAGCACTATTTACTCTTACAAAGATCTTCCACCTAGTCTACTTGTAACTCCCTTCATCAATGCTCTTACACATGTCATAGATTCTCTTGCGTACCTTATAGTGTCAGATGTTCTTACACATCTCTTACAAGCATCATACTAGAAAATCCAAGTGGCAGACTATAATCTCATGGATTCCTTCAAGGGGTGACATTCCATTCCAAGAGGGGCCAATTATAACATTATAACATTAGAATGACATTGTAATTCCTAATACTTCAAAGTATACAACACACCTATCCTAACATTCTACCACTTGTATATAATGCAAAAACATAATGGAATCAAAATAGAGTAGACTAATAGCTAGGGGATGAAATGCCCATAGCAAATTTGCACCTATGAAATTTCTTAATGCTCATTGGCTTCTTTAACAATCTGCAACATCTGTAAGGTGTACACTTTTTGTCCTCAACCATATCATGAACAAAATGATACTAAACACAATGTGCTTTGTTTGTGCATGAAAAATAGGGTTCTTGGACAAACTAAAAGCACTCTATCACAACCTATTCTTGTAGACTCTTGCACTAGGCCAACATCTGAATTTAACATCCAAAGCCACACTACCTCCTAGCAAGCATGAGTAGAAACCATGTACTTATCTTTAGTAGTTGAAAGAGAAACAAGAACCTACCTCTTGCTCGTTCAACTCACTACACCACCAAACAGATTAAACATCTAACTATTTGTGGACCTCTCGCTATCAATATCAGTAGTCCAATTTGCATCAACAAATCCCTATATGTTCAGCAACTTGTGCACATATTAGATCCTCCTTGGTAGAAAATAGAACATTCTATTGTGCCATAAAGATATCTAAAAATCATCTTTACCATGGTCCATTGTTCCTTGCTTAGATTGGACATAAGCTTGATTAAAACTCCCATTGCTTTCTATAAAATCCCCTACAATTTTCTTAAAACACTCTTGCAAATTTCATGCTTCTATTCACCAGCATTTTGTCAAACAGTTGGTAGAGAGAATGTTTTAATACATTCTAAATCTAAACACCATGACTTCTGCAATGTTTCTTTCAAATAATAAAGATTCTTATGACTAATGTGTACATTCAATATAAAGCATAGAAGCATTTAATAAACAGTAAACAAGAAATCCATATTGGCTCACATTATGGTTTAACCATCTCATTTACTACACTCAATTGTTAATACACACTATTTCAAACACCTATATGTAGAGTGTAATCAAATAAGTGAATACCTGGATGAATTGGATGCCAATCAGCTGGTTGATAATGAATTTATTCTGCTGTTGATACTTTCTGTAGATCCACATCCACCTACAAGCAGCATTAAACTTCATCGAACCTCTTTCTAGAGATTTGGATCTCTTTGGTAGGGGCGACAATACTATCTGAGGGAGATTCAACCTCCAACAATGGTTGTTGGGTCCCCTTTTCACCTTCCATGACCTACTGCAGAAAGGCTGCAGTCCAAATATTGACTCTTTTCTTCCCAGTGGCAAACTACTGAGGCTTCCACACCTTTCCTTAACACCTGCAATCCTTCATATAACTGAATTGAACCCCGAGCATTGCTTTGGAAGAACTAGAATGAGGCAGTAGATATACTTCTCATATATGGCGACTAGACTTCACTTAAACCCATACTTCAAACCACACAATTTACCAAGTGTGGCGTCCCACACATAATCATTTGAAAACTCCTGAAGTTGGCGTCTAGAACAAGAATAGCATGAAATAGAATAAGCAGATATAGATTAAAATCTCCAGAATATCCATCCACATTTAAGCACTACTCCATATAATTTATTGTTTTCCTGCTAACCTTCAATAACTTTTATAATTGGAAAACTCCTTGGTTTTGAAAGTAATTTCTTATTCTCCAAATGTTAAGCCTAGTTGTGAATCCTTTTTATATCCCTTCCAAACTTTTGAGAAAATGTTTACTTTATTTCTCATGATTGTGAGGTTAGGTGACATTTACCTTGCAAACCTATGTCATTTGTATGTCTCCATGTTTCTTGGAAAGTGTCCTAGGGGACATGTGAGAAATGTATTTAATATTCACATTATTGTAATTGCATTTTCAAGAGGAAATTTAATGTTGGTGGAGGTTATACATGACTAGAGGGAAAAATTATCCCTCCTAGGCATTCACATTGGGAATGTGAAGGGCCTTGAGTGGGGCGCAAAGTATGGAGGGAAAAGGGTGTCCATTGGTTCTCCATCTAGAAGTTGAACAGTCATGGGAGCATCATGAATGCCAGAAGTTGAAGGGACTATGGGTTAGGCACCCATGTTGAAGCCTTGTGCACATTAATTAATTTATTATCATGACTCTTGGTTTTCCAAGGAATGGGCGTGAGTTTTTTCAAGTAGTTTTGGCACCTCTTGTTTCGGTTTACCATTGTGGTTTTGCCTCCCACAAGTTCTATAAATTGGAGCCTTGAGATGATAGTATCATCTTGTGTTATTTGCAAGTGTATGGAAGCATCCAGGTTGTAGAAGATCAACAAGGAAGTGTATTGTGGTGTATCCCTCTTGTGAAGATAAATAATATACTTGCCCTCTTTTCTTGTGTGGATTTTTTTCTCGAAAGGGTTTCTCCACGTAAATCTAAATCTGGTGTCATAATTGTTTGCTGATTTTTCAATTATGGTGAATGTGCAATCACATACATACAATCAGATTTGGTAATCTTATTTTTAGATTTGAATTCACATACATAAGTTAATATTCCAGCTTAGTTCCACCTTGTTTTCAAGAGTGATGTGAACCCTTTTAAATTTTATTTCATTTTTTGTGCCCCAAAAAAGTCACTTTATATTAAAATGACCACTTTTAATAAAAATAATTAATTAAACCAAATTTTCTTGTAAAATAAGAATTTAAGACAACTTAAATTTAATTAATTAAATATTCCCCTAACAACATCCTGGTTAGTCCATGAGAAATAAATAGGCTAAGGGTCTTCATTGACTCTTACTCTTGAAAAGGGGACATTACACTTTTGCAAAATTTGGTCTTGTACAAATCAATGCATACATAAGACTTCCAAAAACACTTGCATATGGAGCATGACTCATGTCCTCAATTAGTTTCAAAGCTTCTAGTAGAAAACAATGTGGAATTTTGTATCATGTTGTGGATCACACTCTATGATCCATCTTCAATATGAGGAGAAGAAGTTGTTTTCTTTTCCTTCTCATCTTGATGATGGATCATAGAGTGTGATTAAAAAATTCAATACAAAAAGTTACACAGATTTTTACCATAAACTTTCAAATGTAATAGATTGTGGAAATATTATTTCTTTAATCATGTCCTCAATCTCATCCTCTATCTTAGGACACTGTTCTACATATGACTTTCTTCCCTCAAGATTAGGAACATTAACTTCCTTTTAGTCCTACATCTTGAATGGTTTTAACATCTATATCCCTCTTAATCTCTATTCATAGAATGAACTAATAGCCCCTAGATCCTTCATATCAAATTGCAATGAAAGCTGAGTTTTAAATTCTTTTACCATATCCTTATTGTTACCAATGAGGAGCATGTCATCAACATACAAAATAGTGACAATTAATTGATTATGAGCTTTCTTAAAAAAAAACAGTAATTAGACTTTGCTCTAACAAATTCCAACTTAAAAATATAGATATGAAACTTTTGTTACCGCATCTTGGGTGATTGCTTCAACCTGTAGGAAGACTTATTTAGCCTCCAAACCAAACTTTCCTTGCCTTACACCACAAAGTGGTCAGGTTGCATCTTGTAGGTCTCCTCCAACTCTCCATGCAAAATCTTGACATTCATTTGCTCGAGATCAAGGTCATATGGAACAACATAAAACAAAAATCTAATGGAATTTTTTTAACAAGGGTGAAAATCTCACCAAATTCAGTCCCCTCAATTTGTGAATAACCCTTTGCCACCAATTGTGCCTTGCATTTTTCAATCTTGTAATTGTAACTGAACTTCTTCTTGAAAACCCATTTATATCCAACAAGTTTCCCTCCTTCAAGTAGAGGAAACAACTCCCAGGTCTTGGTATTCTACAAGGTGACCATTTCCTCACCCATGTCCTTTTTCTAGGACTCTCTCCTTTTATTCCATTGCCTCCTTCCCAAATCTAGGCTCATCAACATTAGTAGACAATGCAAAATTATTACAAAAGTTAGTTGGGCTATACCTTTCAGGCTGTCTCTTTGCTTAGTAGAACTTCTCACAAGGGGAATACCAAGTTCTTCCTCCTTTGAATCATCATCAAGATCACCTTCATATATTGGTCTTTCTTGAACTTTTTGTTCTTCCTCAAATGTAGATTCATCTACTTTGGATCAATTCACATATGTTTTCTCTCTTCATCCTTTGGTTTCTTTGACTATGAAGAATACTAAATCTCTCTAGAGATCACATTCCAACTATATATTGTCATTCTTGTCACAAAATTCTAAACCTCGTATCCTTTCACATCCTCATCGTAGACAATGAAGATACATTTCTTAGCCTTGAAGTCCAACTTCGACCTCTTTGTCCTTTGGAACATGCACAAATGCATCACAACCAAACACCCTAAGATGTTGAATAGACGACTTCTTTCATGTTGAAACCTCCTTAAGGGTTTTATCAACAAGGAAGTCCCCTATTGGCCCATTGTACCTAAAACACAATTGGAGATGGGGATGGTAGTTTGAGGGCCGGGGACACATCCCCTTGGAACATAGATATATAGAATCCATACTTTGTTGGTAGAATTTTTCTTATTTTGTTCTTTTGTTTTGGTAAATAAATGAGTAGAAAAGGTAACCCAAAGTATATTGATAGCTTGGTTCACTTGGCAAACATGGAATCAAGAGGTCCCCCCTTCTCTATAATGGGCCTGGTTTTCTATTTTTGTATTGTATCTTTTCCTTTGTTATTTTAAATATTTTTCCTTGTTCTTTTTTATTTAGAATGGTTACTTCTGAATTTTTCTTTTTATTTGGAGTTGTTTGTTGGGCTCAAACTAAAGAGTAGTGGTGTTGTTTCCACTTGCAAGAAATATAATAGCATATCCTAGATTCGCTTGGGTGAAGAAAAAATGGTTTGCATAGAGAGCTTGCTATTGTTGGGTTGTGCAATCAAAGTAGTAGTGTCGCTTTGCTCAATTCCCTCTTAGTATCTTCACTTTGGTCAATTCTCTCTGAGCATCTTTTCTTTGCTAAATGATTTGTTTTAGTGGTCTTCACTGGATGGTTTATTCTAGTGGAATCTCTTAATGGTTGTTGCTTTAGTGGGCTCACTTCACTCAAAGTTGGGCCCCTTCTACCCTTTTCTACCTTACATAGAAAAGGGGAGGGATTGAGGGTTGCGTTACATATGCTGCCATGAAGATATGTGATCCGCCCTACAACAAAAACAGTTAGGCTATCCATGTATACATTTAATTTGAGCTTTCTACCCACAGATTTAATAATAGAGATTCGGGATCTTAAATCTAATAGTCTACCTTGATCTGTAAAAGGATCTAGTTTGACTAGATGTAATATTATTTAACATTAGAGGTATACTTTAGCATGCATTCTCTTACTTTGGAATAGAAAATTTTCTTTGTGAGGTTAAGATTAGAAAAGCATGCTTTGACTTGGCTTTAGAGTCTCTTGTATTCTATGGCATTAAGAAAACAAGATCCTATTAGTTCTTGAGATCAATTTAAAAAAATGATTAAGAAACAATTTTATCCTATTTGTCATAGAGAGGAAAAATGTATGGAATGCCAATTTTTGAAACATAAAAAATGACAAAGTGTGTAAGTGTACACTAGTGAGTTTTGCAGAAGGGTTGTCCAAATGGAGATAGATGTGCAGGATGAGGTCTTGATGAAGTATATTGGAGGCCTTCACAGCCATCTTCAAAGGCCTATGTTTCCATCTAAACTAGTAGACATAGATGAGACATGTGCCTATGCTTGCTATCTTGAACTAGAAGTTCTCCATCTTCTCCAAGAATAAGAAGAGTTAAAGCTAAGACAAAGAGGGTAAATTCCACAACTACCAAGAAGACATCTGCACATTATGATCATTGTGGCAAAGATGGTCAATCGGAATCCTCATGTTGGAAGTTGCATCTTGAGAATAACCCTCATAAGCAATGTAAGAAGTGTAATAAAAATTCCCATATCTCCATTTGAAAGTATTAAGTGATAGATTACACTTTAGAGTTGGATTCTAGGATTGCTTGCACTACTGAGAAAGTTGGTTTGTTGGCTTAAAAAGCCTTGTTTAACATCAAGATTCAAGCTAAGAGTGTTAAGGTTGATGCAATTTTTGATTCCTAGTCCCAACTAATCTTAATTCCTCAAGATTTGGTTAAAATAATTAGCCTTGCAACTTATCAACACCCCAAGCATTATTATTCTTTGGGTTGGATCAAAGAAGATACGAATGTTCTTGTTAGTAGGAAATGTAAGATGAATTTTGTTGTTGGTTGTAAGTTTGTTGATGTAATTTTAGATGTTACTCATTTCGGTGTATGTGGTGTTCTATTTAGCACCCCCTTCTTGTATGATTGGAAAAAGGTGCATTATCAAAGGACAACCAATACTGTCTCATCAAAGGTGGAAAGAGCTTCATGTTGTTTTCTATAGAGGCAAAGAGAAACTTAGAGAGGTCTTCAATCTTCAAGAGAAGATATTGACTAGAAACAAAGGATCGTCCCTAAGAGAGAACTAATGTTGATCAAGTCCCCCCATACTCAAGCACATTATTCTTACATCACATAGACAATTGGAGACATAAGTGTTATAAATTTTGACTAATGTTTATTTTGTGGTGCAAGGTGAGATGGAATGTGTGTTGTCAGTTGAGGGGTTTATCCACCCTCTCTAATTGAATATCTATAGCTTTTAAGGACCAAAGGTCTCTGCATTGGGGAGGTGTGATCCATGAAAGGATTTGGTTTCACAAAATGACAAAGTGAGGACTTGTGTTGCAGCTACAAAATAGGTTTTTAATGGCATCGAACTCTAAATATTATTGCATATGGATTCCTCTATAAATATTATGCAATTTGAAAAAAATGCACCTTTTAAGAGTATGTATGCAAAAGTTATGGCTTCCAGAAGTTGGAGGACAAGTTGACTATCAAAAGTATCATGGAGGTAGTTTTGCAAAAGGTAGCAATTTCAAAAGTGTCATGGTAGTAGTTTTGCAAAAGATGACACTGTAGTAGTTTTGCAAAAAAATGACACTTTTGAAACTGAGGAAAGCGGCAGTTTCACCCATGCTTAGAAAAATGCTCTGAGGCATTCCAATTTCTTCTGACTCTTCATTTCTCTTAGTCTTTTCAACTTCCTCATGAGTTGAAACTTTGAAAGGCTATATCAAGCCATTCCAGACCTGAATTAGATAATTCTTATGCATTAAGAACACGTAATTAGGATTTAAAGTAGCTTTGAGTGCATTTTCTGAGTTCCCAAGTGACTGTTCTGGGCAAGTAGCAGGACAGTGAGGTTGAAGAGTAAATTAAGGGACTCATAAGTATGAATTCAAGTTGATTTGTGCTTGCAGCTAGCCCAAAAGGCTTAGACCTGTGTATTTCTATTGGAGTAAAGTATTTAATTAAGTGCTTGCTCACTTATGCTGGAGTTTTCTCCTACATGTGTGTTCTTCACATAAATCTGTGTTTACCTCTTTGGTGATGCTTGTTCTCTCATTTTTTGATAATTTTTGTTCAATTGTGATTATTAATTCCAGTCTTTGCTGTCCTGAAGTAATCCATTTTTGATGAGAAATCCAATGGAATATCCATTGTAGTTTACAGATCATGCACAATTCTTGCTGACAAAGATAAATAAAACATTGCCACATCTACATACAGAAGAAATGGGAAAAGCAACTATCCACCTGGTCTTCATATAATAATTGATCTTTCTCTAGTAAAGAAATGATAATGTAGTTGGCTTAAAAGCTGTCCCTAGAATCTGCCCACAACTACTAACCGATTTCCCTAAACTTCCTAACATAAATCTCAACAAAAATGCAAATTAAATGCAACCAGATGAGATATGTTGAGCTCCCATGCATCAGGGTCAATCAATTTTGAGTTGAATATATGTTGTCTGCAAGTCGAATATTGATTTTAATGGTAAGGGTTGAATGAACTCTTCCCTTAGAACCACCCATCAAGTAATAGATCACCCAAGCAATGCCCATCTTGCCAACACCATATGACCCCTAATCAATTTCTTCTTGACTTCACACATCAGGAGATTAGTATCTTACACAACTTCAGGTTTGTAGGTATTGCAGATGTTACTTCATGTTTTTGTTTCTTGAGTTTCTTTTACTGGGGACTACTTGCCTGACACAGTTTTGGTTTTAGTTTCTCTGGAGTTTTATTTTTGAGAGTAATTGCTTGACACAACCATTGGAATTTATTTTTCATCTTGAGCAGTAAGCACTCGTATAAATTTTCAGCCATGTAATCTTTTCTGTTTCTGTGGGCATTCTTGATCATCTGTGGACATTAATATCTAAATTGAATTGAATTCAATTAATTATAATACAGGTTCATTGTTTTGTACTTCTGAGAGACAGGCCACACTTTTCCATCCTCCTTATATGTTATTGTTGAATGCACTGTTTCATATTTATGTCTCTTTTCCCTAATTTATCTTTATAGACCTCCTTTCTAGTAAAGTCCTGATATACTTATTTCTTCTCTTTTCCAAGTGAGCTTGAAGATACGTCTACAAAGTTTGTGAATATTTCTGAATTTAACTTTGCTTTATATTTTGTTTGGGTTTAAATTATTAATACATTGTCAATGCAGTAATTCTAAGAAATGAAATTGGATGGTTTGATGAGGAAGAGAATAACAGCAGCCAAGTGGTCTCACGTTTGGCCTTGGATTCAACTACCATCCGATCTGCCATTGTTGACCGCGTTTCTATACTCATCCAAAATACCACCACGCTGGTCACCATTTTCACTCTATGCTTTATAATGCAGTGGAGAATTGCTTTCGTTGTACTGGCTACGTTCCCTCTTCTCATTCTTGCAGCCTTTGCAGAGGTAAATAAATGTTAGTTCCATACAAAGAGATTTTCGTTGATGCTTTTTTAGGAAAATGATGCATTAACTTAGGTTTGATTGATTGTGGGCTTCTCCAAATTGACTGCAGACTCCTGTAAATGTACCATGAGCTGCTCTAAATCTACAAATGCACACTTTAATCACCATTTGTTGCCCAAATCTATCGGCCGTGTTTTGCTAAATTATCTTTTTTCTCACAATTATCTCTTTTTCTTTTTGTTGTTGCTTGCAAGTGATGCTTCTTTTCTTTTAATGTCTTTGATTTTTCTTTTTATGGTACAGAAGGTCACTTTTTGTCTTTGTTTCTTGAGGATCTATTGGCCAGACAAGTCTGACTGTTGGAACTTGGTGGTCCCAGCAAGTCTGGCATGCTCAATGAGTGTCAGAAACTCACTGAGACTTTCTGGCAGATCTGCAGGCCTTGTTTGCTTGCCTTGCGTCAGGACTTGGCAAGTCCATCATGCACCTGGCAGGTTTTGTGACAATAGTTTGGACAGCTTAGGTAAAGAATAAATTGGCGTATTATGAACAAACATTATGCAAGGGACTAAAGAGTCGTAAAAATGTCTGGCATTTTACATGTTATCTGGCTAAAGTAATGAATATGGACTCAAAAATGTTACTGTGACCAAGTGAAACAGCTTAAATAAAAGAGAATTCAAAGGGTTAACAAGAATATAAGTCTTAACTATTTGAAAACCAATCTAACAAATAAGTGAGAATACCTTCCAAAATGTCTTAGCATAATAATCAAATAAGCTTTATGGAATAAGGATAATCTCCCCATCATCCAACTAGTATATAAATCTTATATAAGTTGCAGAATTTTATGGCAGTTATATTTGCTTATACCAATGATGTAAATGACATATAGAAGTGCAGAAACCTTCTATAAATTGTATTTCAAGGTATCCGTACAATAGACAACTGAACAAACTACCAAGTATATCAAATATTCAAGTGTATGAATAGCTGATTATAGACGAGTAAAGAAGAACTGAATTGAATATTGCACTGTATTGAACCTTGACTCTACAACTGAACTTTGATAGCTAGATAAGACCCAATGCCAAAGTGCTCCTCTAAAAGCCTAGAGGATACACACATTCATAAAATTGGATACACTCTTAGAAAACAATGCAACTAAGGTTCTCCCATGACTCAAGCTCTTGCATTTTTTTTTCAGTGGAGCATAAAGGTTTGAGTAGTCTACCTAGTTTGTTGAGTTTGCCAACTGAATAAGTAGGAAACTATATTAAAGATATTGTAGAATATCAAAAAATAAATAGAGTACTATAGACAAATCTTAAGGGAGAAGTCAGCTACAGTTCACAAAAGCCTTCAATGGTCTTTCAAATAAAATATTCTTCCATTCATTATAGATAAACATACAAAACTTACAAATTTGGAACACATAATGTTCTGTTTCTGAAAGAACATGAACATGTACAACATGCTAAAACACTTTATAATCAAACAAGGTATCTTTAATCTAAATTGCTTGAACCTACTTAATAAATTAATAAAAGGAAACTATCTTGTCAGGTAACTCTGCAAGAGTTAAGAAGATGGGTCATTTACAGGATTAAATAGGCTATGCCAACAGGACCCCTTACATAGCTGTTAGTCAGCTTAAGGTCTAGTTACCTAGTAGCTGAAGTTAGAAAGCTATAAAATCAATATGTATTCTTGGTTCAATTTTATAAGACATGTATCATGTATTCAAGAAAATTAGTTTTGGGGGCCAAGAAATAGTGTCCATGTTTTCCCCAATCCTTTGATTCCAAATCTCAATTGACTTTTTAAAATTATTATCCTAGCATCTTTTTAAGTTTTACATCGTGTTTTATTATCTTTAACAAGATTAAAGTTAACTAGCAAAATAAATCTTTATACAAAATCTGCAATTGCTCTGTTTATTACTTAATTGCAAAAGATCCTTAGTGTCCCCTGCAAAGAAACACCATGAAAGAAAGAAAAAACTCAAGATTTCAAAAATATTTTTACATACAAATACTAATTTCAATTTTGTTGCTAATTGGTTTCTGATCCTTTTATATGTTTATATGTTTAACATCCACTGGCATTGCCCATGGCTGTTCATTGACAGAATCTTGCCATGAAAGGATTTGTGGGCGACATAGCCAAAGCTCACAGCAGAGCTACTATGGTAGCTGGGGAGGCAGTCAGCAACATCAGAACAGTAGCAGCATTCAATGCAGAACACAAAGTCCTAAGCTCATTCCATGATAAGCTCAGAGGCGTGGAGAACCGAACCTTGGCCCGTGCCCAAATTGCTGGTTTTATATATGGCCTCTCCCAAATGTGCATGTATTCTTCCTATGCCCTGGCCCTCTGGTATGGTTCCCAATTGATTAAAAACAACATCACAGACTTTGGGAATGTGATAAGAATATTTGTTGTAGTAATATTTGGTGCAGTAGCCATCGCAGAGACCCTGAGCCTTGCACCTGATATCATCAAGGGTGGGCAGGCCCTTGATTCAGTTTTTCAGAATTTGGACAGAAAAACTCATATTGATCCAGACCATCCAGAATACAGTTTGATGCAGATAAAAGGTAACATAGAGTTCAAGTCAGTAGAGTTCCACTACCCGACACGCCCACAGGCAACCATTTTCAAAGACCTGAATTTGTCTATACCAGATGGCCAGAGCCTGGCTCTGGTTGGACACAGTGGGTCAGGAAAAAGTTCCATCTTTGCTCTCATAATGCGGTTCTATGACCCAGTCTTGGGAAAGGTTATGATAGATGGTACTGACATCAGGGAGTTGAACCTGCGGGCTTTGAGGCAGCACATTGGCTTGGTACAACAAGAGCCTGCACTGTTTGCCACTTCAATCAGGTTACCATAATGTAGTCTTGCTTCTCTTGCTTAACTCTTTGTGTGTGTTTCCATTCTTACTCTTGCAAACTTGCATAAAATATACTGTTTAAATAACATGTCTACCTCCTTTCTAAACAGAATAAAAGAGAAAATTAAAACATTATTGCATGTTTCTGGCCTCAAGGCCCTCCTCCAAAAACCCAAGAAAAGAAAGACCATATTTTCTAATATTGATGACATAAAGACTCTTGGTTTTGATTATTTCAGATACAAAACTTGAACATAGCCACACTATATACAGATCCATCAAGATTTTCTCGCAAGTTCACATCTATCATGTCCTACAAAAGGGTCATTGTCTCTTCCAAATTTCCTATTCTTTCCACAAATTGTTTTAAGTGATTTCTACTTGTAACCTTGCACTGCTAGCTGAATTTGTCATATATTTTCATAAATTTCAGCAAACCACTAAGTCCAACCTGAATTCCAAGTTCCAATCACAAGTGCAGCTGCAAGATCAGTGTCTTCAACATCTGAGACAAACCCAACATATAACAGGGAGTAAGCCCAACATGAGTTCCAAGTTTCAACCACAAGATCAGTTACAGATCCATCCTCTTCAATATCTGAGACAAACCCAACATATATCTAGGTCCTATAAGGTGTCCCATTGATGTAATCTAATCCATTCTCTACAAAACCTTGTTGACCAACCTCACCATTTTCACCAGAAAGTGGTAGCATTGTAGGAGTTTTAGCAAACCTAACGTGGTTGCTCCAATAATACTTATTACTGACACTTATATTTAATTCACACTCCCCAGAGAAAAGCAGACCCCATCGTTCTCCAGCCCAGCTTCCTTGGGCATGCAGAAAACTCTACATAATGAGGGAACAACAATGCACAAATAACCATTATTACTTCTCGATTTATAATTTTGATTTTATGCTCACCAATTGCATTTGCATACAAACCTCCAAAGCTTTAACATTATGGCCAATCTGAGCATATCCAGCAATGAAAATGATCATAAGGCTACATCCAGCGGAAGCAATTTGTCAACTAAACAGTGTTACCATCAGAAGCTCACCACATTTTCATTACTCGCCAATAAAATTATTATGTTTTATAGAATCAACATTCTTTTATTATAGTCAGTTACTCTTAGATTGTTAAAAAGCCTTTAAATTAATTTTTTATGCAAATTTATAGTGTTTCAGTTATTTTTGATGTTATATTCCATCTATAAAAATTCATTTCATTATTCAGCCACCAATTTGATTTCTAGAAGGATCAGTGACTTTATAGGAGAAGTGGAACAAAGTTCAAAATGACATAGGGTATAGGGAACAGAAGCAAGAAAACCTAAGAGAAATGAAGTATTCCAGGTCTTTGTGTGAAACTGCCAGTTACAATAGGTGGCAGATTTAGGTGGCAGTTTTAGGTGGCAGTTTTGTCATGTGTTGCCCGAGAATACTTATAATTCCTCTTCTGGTTGGTTTCTTATGACTTGTGAGATCCCTAATGAGACCGTCCAAATCTATTTAACTGCTGTAAACTCCCCAAGAGGCATCATAGAAGGATTTGAGATTAAACTGAAGTGAATTCGTGGAGAGTTTATAGAGTCAATAGACTGTAATAGGAAAAACAGAAGGACTAAGTGTGGAGAAGGAGCTGTTGTAGAGATCTAAGGGACTGAAATAAACTTATTTCAGCCTTGTTGTGTATCCAAGAGGCCTAAGATTGTACATACATTTAGAGAAGTGGATGAGTGAGTGTTTTGCCTCACTTCTGCTAGAGTTTTCTCCCAAGTTATGCGGTTTTTAGAGTAAATACTTGATTCTTCTTTTTGTGATGTTGAATGCTCGTAAATTCCTTTAAGTTCATTGTTAGTTTGTTTGTCTAGAAAGTGCAATTCATTAAATTCTTCATAACTGTAAGGCATAACTGTCTCTAGTTTATGAATCAAGATTTGTATCTGAAAAAGTTCTTTCCTTTGGCGGGAGTTGTTAGTGACTTTGCAGATTTATGGCCACAACAAGAGAAAGTAGGAAAGATTTGTTGCCTTTGCAAAGAGACATTCAATCTTGTAGTTGAATATTGAACTAAGAAGCGTTGAAAGAGATGTAGAAACCCTTGATAAAGAAGCAAGGTTCCTCAAGCTAGAAGCTGATTTTGTAAGCATATCTCAGTCAATGGAGACTATGTGAAAGAGCATGGAGGATTTTATGGATAAGTTGTGTTCCTTGGAAGACACCAAGAGTAAGGAGGAGTTCCACTCCACAAAAGAAGAGAAAAGCTATGGTGAATCAAGTCTACCAAGAACACCTCAATTCAATCCTAAAGCAAAGATTGAAATTACTGCATTCAAAGGAGATGTGGATGTGGAGAAGCTTGGCCATTGATTACCACAATTGGAGGTATATTTTGGTATGCATATTCTTAGTTTGGAATAAAAGATTTCCTTTGCTATATTGAGAATGAGAAAACATGTTTTGAGTTGGTTTGAACAGCTCTTGTATTCTATTGCTTTAAGAAAGAAAGCTCCCATTAGTTCATGGGATCAATTTATGAAATTGATTAAATTTTTTTTACCCAATCTGTCATAGCAAGGAAAAATGTATCTTGTGGCAAGTTTTGAAACAAAAAGAAGTAAAAAAAGTGCAAAAATACACTAGTGAGTTTAGAAGAAGGGCTGTCCAAATGGAAGATATGTGTAAGAAGATGAGGCAATGATGAAATACATTGAAGCCTTCATAGCCATCTTTAGAGGTTTGTATTGCTCTCTAACTCGATGAACATTGATGAAGCATGTGCACATGCTCACTATAAGGAGCCATGGCCAAGACAAAGAAGGCAGGTGCTACAAGCACCAAAGAAAAGCATGCAAACCATTGTCATACAAATGGTTATATACATGAAACTTATCAGAAGTTACATCCAAAAATAAGGTAAAAAGGGCAAAACTATTATGGCTATTGTTCATAATGAGGCAAAAGAATTGATTATACTTCAAAGATAGATTCTAAATTATTGCACTACAAAGAAGATTAATTTAAGCCTTATGGTACATTAGTGAATGAGGCAATCAAAGTTGTTTAGAATAAAGATCCAAGTCCAGAATGTTAAAGTTCATGTACTTTTCTATTCTTATTCCCAAGCTAAACTCATCTCTCAAGAATTGGTTAGAAAACTTGGTATTGAAACTTTGACATCCTAAGCTTTATGCTTTGGGTTGGGCCAAGGAAGGTTTTGATTTGTCTGTTAATAAGCAATGTAGATTGAAGTTTGTTAAATTAACTATATGTTTGTTGATGAAGTGGTATTAGATGTTGTGCCTGTGGACATGTGTGGAGTTGTGTTTGGAAGCACATACATTATAATTGATGACAAGAAGGTTGTGTAGTATGGAAGGGCCAACAAATATCACTTGATCAAAGGTGGATGAACCATCATGTTCAATGCCTATAGCAAGGAGCAGCCTAGGGTGTTGAATCTTCAAGAAATAAAAATGCTAAGTGGAAG
The DNA here is from genome assembly GCA_007258455.2 of Sequoia sempervirens. Lineage (NCBI taxonomy): Eukaryota > Viridiplantae > Streptophyta > Pinopsida > Cupressales > Cupressaceae > Sequoia > Sequoia sempervirens. The sequence continues at coordinate 99,847 of VDFB02021066.1, read as the reverse complement.
CACTCAAATCATTCCTCTTGAGTGGAAGATGAAGAATGTTGACATATTTCTAACTTCTTGTTAGTTTTCTATAGTTGTTGCTTTGCATTTTCTCCTTTAGTAGGGTGCACTCAGCTTTTTTTAAGCTTCTCCTACCTTCAGTTATAAAAGTAAAAATATACTTAATACTACTTAATCTATGCGAAGATTATTACAAGCTATTCCTATCTAGGTAAATTTCATCAAAGTTGGGCATAGTAACAACACCTAAAAACAAAACAAGAGTAAAAGAGAAGAAAAATAGAAGAATAGAACACAAAATTGAATATACCCTAGGAAAACATTGTAAATGGAAAAATTGAGCCTCCAAAGCATGCAACAAATGTGTTAATGAGTAAAAAAGTGTTTCAATACAATGTTAGAGTCTTTGTGCCTCAATGAGGTCTACAATTTGATCTTGGAGGAATTTTGACAACATAACCTACATAAAATTGATACAATCTCTATCCCAATCCCTCAATATACAGGCCAAGTAGATGTCATGTCCCCGAATTGGAGATGTTATTAAATTAATTATTTATTAAGTTATTCCAATAAAATATTATATCAAAAGGGATAACTTGGTATTTAATTAATTTAATAATAAAAGTGACTTAAGTGACTCAAAATAAAATAATAAATCATAAAGTCACTTAAGTAATAAAATAATATTATATTCTAGAAGCTTTCTGGAGGTGATTGAGAAATCTATTTAAGAAGCTGTTGGCTAGGCATTCGAGCACACTTGACTTGGAATTCATTTTACTCATTACCTCCATGGTAAGTAGCTAAAGCTAAATGCTTAGCATTCGCTCGAAGGTTTGAAGACTCTAGAGTTCCAGGTTCGGTTGTGAAAGATCAACCCTAGCTGGAGTTGAGAAATCCATCCAGGGTTCTACTTGGGCATCATTGGAGGAATCAATACCATTGCAATAGCTGTGGGCATTATTGGAGGAATCAATACCATTGCAATAGCTGTTGTATTATTGCAATTCCGAATACTATATTGTTGGGGTGCAATAGCTGAGGTATTATTGCACCATTGCAACAGCTGGTATATTGTTACAAATTCTGAGGTTTGCCTGATTGTAGCAGCTGAAGTATTGCTACTTGTGGAGGAAGATTATTTCTGGACAAATCAATTATCACCAATTTTAATGGCCTTTGGCCAAAATTGGTATTATCTGGAGTGGATCGATTTTCATTAAGGAATTTGTCTTATCTATGAAGAAAAGACAAAATACAGAGGGGACATTTCTGATTGTGTGGCTTTTGCTGAAAGCTCATGGTTGGGAAGCATTTCGATATTATCTTTTGGAAGTATTGGGAGTTCGATTCTTGATAGGAAATACAATTATCTCAATTGAAGGTCATTCTAATACAAGGAAAGGAATTATTGAATATTAAATTTTAGGGTAAAGTCAAATCAAATAAGACAAGGCAATTAAAGACAATGTTGAAGATCTGGTGCTGCTTATGAATAGAGGCAACGATATTCGCATCATGTATGTATGTGGAGGAAAGCATCGGATAAGTCAAAGACGTGACTTTATGGCCAGCACATCATTTCCTTGGCCATCGAATGCTGCTTGGGTGCTTATTCGAATGTATTAGGAGTTTATTTATAATACCGCTACCAATATTAGTCATATGCTTGGCGTATTTAGGGGATGGAGTTATTCAAATACAGGATACATCAAACAAGACAATTCCAAGGCACTAGACGCCAAAAGAAGGAAGTCACACTCATCATATCGGGTGATGTTTGGAAGAAAACAAAATCGATATCTAGGAAGACGTCTCTTGGATGCAATTTGACGTGGCTCTCTTCAGCAATCCAATTCGATATTCAATTGGTTTGGGAGGAGAATTCGGATCATTGACATGGTCTTTGCATGTTGGAGTGACATTACGGGAGCTTATTTACCAGCCACTTGAAATCGTTGAAGACTCTTTTAGCAGCCTGGGCGCATATACCAGCAGGGTCGTTTCATTCATTGGAGTCACTTTGCATATCGATGTTAGTCCTGAGATTATTATTGGCGGTAGAGTTTCAAGCAAGGAACGATTAACATCCAGCTAGTCTTGGGGCACGATTTCATCACAATATAAGTGGACGCCAGTTCTTCCTGTAGGAGCATCACAACCTTGGAGAGAAATTGGCTCATCTCACATTCTGTATATTTGGCTCTCCTGAAGATGACGATTTGGCTTGGAGATATCATCATCAACTGTCAGCAACAGCTCCAAGTTCTCATTTTCTTATAATAAATTGTATTGCATTGCTGGAGAGATCGAATTAGTTTACATTTAGAACATATGCTGAATTGTATTGCATTGCTGGAGAGATCGAATTAGTTTACATTTAGAACATATGCTATCTCAGCATATTGTATTTGAGAATCGTATAAAGAAATATGTTTGAGTTTGCATTGTATAACATTAGAATTAGCATTGAAGTTCAGATAAGAACATTGTAAGCAGTTTGTAGTCCTTTTAGACAGTACATAAGGAGATTGGGTTTATATGCAAACTGTTTGTAAAAATGCCCTACTGCTGAAAGTGTCATTTGCATGAATTAATCATCTATGTGCATTGGGAAAACACAAGAATATCTACATATCATATATCAATACTATCGTCATCATTGGAAAGATTAGTTTAGAGTCCTATTGCACTTGTCAGCATTATATGCATTCAAAAACACAAAAGGAACATAAGCAACAGTTAGAGAGCTTTTCCAACAAAGTGTTTGACAAAATGTCCAAGGCAGAAAATTGAAAATTTACATCAGATTAGCCAGGGACATTACATCAGACGTAGGAAACCAAGAATGGTATTACAAAATTGTGGGTTCAAAACCATGAGCCAAAATCAAATCCAAGTGGCCTGCATTCAGCCCATGCACCCACTCTGAAGGTAACTCCTCCCAACATAGAATGTAATTCCCAACTTGACTAGTTTGACAATTGTGACCAAGGTACAAGTTTAAGTCCCAAGTGCTCTAATATGAGGCACTAATTACACTCACCTAGTAAACCCTTATTTGATTACATCTTACAATTGTCATAAGACCAATGACACATCGTGGAAAGTGCAACAATGGATTATGAAGATCCAAGTGGGATGCCTTTTTCTATATGGGCACATTATTTAAAGATTACAAACATTAAATAATTGCTCCTAGACCTAAAACTTTACAAGGTGTACAACACCTAGTTTTCTAATCCTATCAAGTTGAATATAAATCTTGTCTATTTTTTTTGTAAAAAGATGTTGTTTCCTTTCTTTATATTTAGATAGGATTCTAAATTATGAGAGATTTTTTTCTTATTTTAGACCAAGGCTTTTTTTCTTTAGTTTTTTCTCTCCTAGCCTAGGTGTTCCATTGAGATGGAGATTTTCATTGCAAACCTTAGAGTTCTTTTTTTCTATAAAGAGACCTAGGGCACCCCATTGAAACAAGAGAGATAGAGAGAGCATCTTTGAGTTTTGAGCTAGTGTAGTGTAATTCTTTTTAGTTTTAATAGAAGATAGTGTAGTATTACAGCTTTAGATTTGTGGGTATTTGTTCTTCATATTTTCAGCAATATATCTTTGTAGATTAATGAACTCAAATCTATTAATTTGATTGGAGTTTTCATTTTGAGCTACTTTGTAGTTAGGTTTAAATTTCCAAGTACAAAATTTGTTTACCATAGTCTAAAAACTTAACATTGTATTGGAGCATGCTATTTGAAATGTTCCTGATTCATGATGGAGTGTGCTGCTCTTGCTTTAGTTGTTCAAGTGATTTGGATTTGTGAGAGATTGCAAGGTAGGATGCCCTAAGTGCTCCAATGATTGGAGTGTTTGATTCATGCCTATGATAGGTTGTTGATCTGAATTATTATTGGCTGATTTATTCAGTTTTAGCATGTTCTAGAAGCTGCAGGTATGACTAATCTGAGTCTTAGAGAGTGTCACCATCTAGAGATCTCTTCTAAATTTACACCTTGAAAATTTAAATCATATATGCAACTAGAGAAAATTTCTTTGGAGTTTGGTGGAGACAAATGTGCACCTCCTACTGATCTTGTTCAATTGACCAAACATAACAAAAATCTGGCCAGGGCAAAGCAAATCATCCTAGATCTAGTGAAGGACCTTTGATCCCTCATATTGTAGAAAAGAAGACAATGAAGGATATGTACGATGCCTTGACCACTTTGTATCAGAGCATTAAGATTTCCCACAATTTGTTGCTAAAAAAAAGCTCAGTGCCCAGTTACCTTATGAAGATTAGTGGAACTCTCAGTTATTGGGGTAAAGATGGATGATGATGAGTTGGTGCCTATAGATTTAAATGGGTTCTCTCCATCTTGGGACCTATTTGTTTATGGTTTATGCTTGCGAGAACCTTCTAACTTTTGGGAAGATTTAAGATGATCTCATCTATGGGAAACCAAATTGAAGACTATTCTAGTCAGAGTGGAAGAAAGTTAGAATCCATCCCTCATTGGGAAGATGAGGAAAGGTAGTAAGAAAGGAGGACCCTAGAAGGGTCAAAAGTGGAAGAAGGATCCTAGTTCTTCTCGCCAAAGGAAGAAAGGCTTGAACCATATCAAGTGTTTCAAATGCCACCAGAATGAATACCATGCTTTGTAGTGTCATCAAAAGAAGGGGAAAGGAAATAAGAAGTAGCAATAGAAGTAGTTTGTAGGCAGTGTAGAAGCTTCCAAAGTGGATGAGATTTCTTCCAAGCTTGAGACAACCTTCCCCATGGTGTTGTGCCTTTCCAATAATATCATTTTTGGTTTAGGGTGTATGTAGATGGTGGAGCATCAAGACACATGACCTTTAATAACAAGGATTTCAAAAAAATTCAAGAGGAGGCAAGTAAATAGGTGGATCTAAATGACAATGCCACATATCAAATTGTAGGGATAAGATCTATTGCCTTATACATGCCTTTAGGCAATCATCTTGAACTCATGATGTCTTATGTGTTCTACGCTCAACCAAGAACTTTATTTAATATAAATGATAGATCTTAGATGTGTGGCTGATCTTGACATTTGACAAGTCATAATTAGAGATCAAACAACTAGGGTGCTAGTTGAGTTTTGGCTAGAGCTGCTTGAGAAGGTGGTCTTTATAGGTTGCTTGTTGATCCAATTAAACATGGAGACATGGTGCATGACAAAAACCAAGTGTGCAAGCATCGGCGCAAGAGACTTGGTCAACTACACTATAGAAAATTACCTCTATTGAAGATTATGGTATAGGGATTGCCGAATTTCAAGATAGAAAAAATAGGAGTATGCAAAGGTTGTGCCCTTGGAAAGCATTCCAAGACCACTTTTCTAAGAAGTGAGCACATATTGAGAGGGATTCTTGATCTAATTTGTTCAAATGTGTTTTCACCTATGTTAGAAACTTCATTGGCAAGAAACATTTGGTATGTTTTATTTATTGATGATTCTTCTAGGAAAACCTAGCTTACTTCATGAAGATCATATATGAGGTCTTTGATAAGTTCTTGGATTTCAAAGATCTTGTGGAAAATGAGATAGGTAGAAAGATTAAGATTTTGAGGTCTAAACATGAAGGTTAGTATACCTTAAAGGATGTTGATGCTTTTTGCAAAGATGCCAAGATCAAGAGGTAGTTGACAATGCCCTACAATCCTCAACAAAATGGAGTTGTAGAGAGGAATAATAGATCCATTATGATACATGAAATAGATTTTCCCATGTTTCTTTGGGAAAAGACATGTAGTTGTGTTGTTTACATTCTAAACAAATGTCCTTACATGGCATTTAAGGAAAAGACTCCAAAGGAAACATTCACAAGAGAGAAAACCTATGTTTTTCATTTTCAAGTTTTTGGGGGTCATCTCTGCATTTGAATGTGCTAGAGAAGAGGACGAAGGTGGAACCATCCAACTTGAAGGGTGTGTTTATGGTATACAATGAGTTCTCCAAAGCTTACAAGGTCAACGTTTCATCACAATGGAAGATAATAGTGAGTTGAGATTTGAAGTTTGATGAGGATTCTTGGTCTTCTAAGTCTCAAGAGCCCCTAATGAAGATTGAAGAGGGTGAATAGATTGCTGCCCCATATGCTAATTCATAGCATATAGTAGTGCCAAATGTAGTTAAGGAAAGTTTTAGTACATGACTTGATACCTCATTTCCTTCTTCTATAGCTAGGAATCCTAGGTGATTTACTGAAATATTGCAAGAGGCACAAGAACAAGTAGGTGCATGAAAGACTTCTTTCTAGGTGAGTCATCTTCGTAAGGATTTTTTCAGTTATGTTGCATTGATGTCTTCCATCATTGACACACAACCTCCATTTTTGAGGAGGCAAATTCAGAGTGTGGTGAGATGCCATGGCAAAGGAGTATCACTCCATTTTGCAAAGCAATTCTTGGGTGATTGTGTTGAGACTAGAAGGGAAGGCAATGATCGATTCCAAGTGGTTGGTCAAGGTGAAAGATGTGGCAAAAGGGAGCATAAAGAAGTACAAGGGCAGATTCATTGCACAAAGGTTCTCCCAAAGAGAGTTAACTATGACAAAACCTTTGCTCCAATTATGAGATACACTTCTATTAGGGTAATTATGTCTTGCATTTTATTTTAGTTGATCTTTATATTAGATAGATATAAAGAAAGCTACTCTGAATGGGAAGATGGAGGAATAAGTGTATATCAATCAGTCTAACGGGTTTGATATGCATGGGTGAGAGACCTATGTATGTAGGTTGAAGAAGGCCCTATATGGGTTGAAGCAACCGCCACATGCTAGGTACTTATGGATTGATGAGTACTTATTGAAATTGGGCTTCACCAAAACTTCTATAGATTCTTACCTTTATGATCTATTTGATAAATATGATTTGTTAGTTTTGGTATTGTATGTGGATCACTTGATCCTTTAGGTAGTAGAGAGAATCTCATAGCATGGTGTAAGAGGGATTTGGTCTTTGAGTTTGATATGGGCATCAGATTTATGCACTATCTTTTGTGTTTTGATGTGTGTTAGGGTATGCATGAATTTTTCTTTGGTTAGGGGAAGTACATAGTAGATATTCTAAAGAGATTTTAGATGATGGATTGTGAGCCCTTGAACACTCCAATGGTTTTGAATATGAAATTAATTATAGATTAAAAATCATATTTGGTGTATTCTTCTGTGTACAAGTAGTTGACAGGCTCCCTCATGTATTTGGTGAATGCCCAACCTAATATTTTCTTTCCAATGAATACATTGAGCTAGTTCATGGTTGAGCCAAGGTAAATCATGGATTGCTATAAAGCATGTGCTTTGATATTTGAAGGACAATATTCATTATGGATTAAGATACTTTGGAGATGGAGAATTGATGATACATGGATTTGTGGATTTATGCTAGGTAGGTCGTGCTAGTCTAGGAAGAGCACATTAAGATTTTGTTTTAACTTGGGATTAGGTATGATATCCTATTTCAACAAGAAGTAGGCAACAATGGCATTGATTTTAGCTATGCTCAATAGAGTTTCAAAATGGGGGGACCAAGACCTTGATTTGGGGATGGCAGGGGAATGATGGTTGGACAATGGCTGGCAAGATTTTGGGGGTAGATCCCTTAGTATGTGTTGACGTGGTTTTTGTGACTGCACCAATCAGCAGAACAAAGTTGCCAACGGCTACCCTATCCTCTCTTGAACAAAGTATTCAGCATGCTAAGATTGCAAGTAAGATCATGCTTTTAACTCCAAGGTTCCTTTAATGCGAATAGACTCAGTTGGCCCGATGTGATTTTGCTGTTTTCTTACGAGGGGACTTACACAATCAATAAACAACAGGTATATGCTTTGAAGGGGATTTTCGTGTGAATGATTTAGCTTTGAAGTACAAATTTCCTAAAGCTAACCAAAGTATGCGAAATTGAATGGCTGCAGAGATTTCGAGGATCTAAATTCTAACCTAAATGCAAAGGATGTTAAGCTTAATTTCAATGAACTTCGACCAAACGTTATCTAGCCTCCTGTTGGACAGCTTCGACAAGGTTAGTGCAATCTTCAAAGGAGAAAAAGGATGTTCAAATCACGATTCATTCATGCAAGTACCATCACAACGATGCATAGCTACACATGAATCTTGATCGAAGTTAAGTATAAAAGTTTTCCAGTTGACCACGCAGGACAATCTTACCATCAATAAGATTGTTAGTGGTATGGACTCAAGAAGCTCATTTACATCAAACATAAACACCCATATCTAACTATTAGCATGAAAATTAAATCCTACTTGAAGTCAAAGGAAGAAGAAACCTCACAAACTACTCACAACAAAGTTGAATCCACCATCAATGAAATGCTTTTATTATGATTAGCTTTCGTGACAATCTCTTACAAAAATTCTCAAAGGGAGAATTCCCCTTTTTCCTTCAAACAATGCAATGAAAACTATTCTAACTCATAAAATGTCTACTCTCTATTCTGCTATGATATCAACTAATTGCTAACTACTACTGTACAAATGAGGGGACTCCCCTTTATATAGCTGGCCAATCTCAATGGACGGTCTAGATCAAACTACAATGGAGGGCTCAGATCGAGCCACCTCAGCCCTAGACAAGAATAACCCTAAAAACCGCCAGAAGGTGGAGGAGTGGCGTCATTAATGATCCCAAAAATAGCAGATTCCTCCTTGACCACCATGGGCAATTAATGCCCACTATCCTTCTAGAAGATTCTCGTCCATAACCGCGTTCCCATTGCCCTTTTCTCTGACCGCGTAAGCTATGAATCAGGCCAGCACTTAATCAACTTCCTCCTCAGAAATCGATGGAGTAAGATTGAGCTGATATTCAAGGATACCCACCATCTACTCCCATCGATCACAAGACTTTCTCCAACTCTCAATTGAGTCCTGTGTGCTCTGAATAATTGTTGAAAACGTGGAGATGTTTTCAAAGTCAAGTTGGGAAAACGTCTTCATCTCAGAGAAGAAAGGCTGCAATCTTGCCTTCAATGCTTCCACCTCGACCTCCTCATGAGCTAGCCTCCTGGCGAACAATGCATCCAATGTGTTGAGGATGCCCTCGTGAATATTTCTCATCGCCTTCTTGATTTTGGAAGATTCTGTAGCTGCCGTGTCAAAGAAGCCCTTCCTAGTGAATGTAGCCGAATGCCATCCAAAGAAATCGTACCTGTCTCCAGCCTGGATCACTCCTTCATTTACCAAAGTCTGCATAAGCACACGCATTAGAACAGCAAGGCGAGGAATAGTCTTGTCCTGGAAAATATGGGTGTCACCCCAAGCTTGCTTAACACCATCTAAGCGTGAAAGGATACTAGATGCACTTCGAAAAGAGGAGACAAGGTCAGCCATGAATTTCTCCGCCTCACTGCGAACATTGCTTATCCATTTATCTCCCTCTCGGACAACCCTCTTCACTTCTTCAAGCCCACTGATTGGCTCTCGTGGCAACTCTGGTGGAAGCTCTACTGCTGGGTTCTCCTGAGCACCCAGATGTGCTAGATGTTGCACATATTCAACCAATGCCTTGTGCTCTTTCTTCAATCTCTTATACTTTCCCTCCTTTTTCACTAGCCTGTCCCTCAACGCTTGGAATGAGCTTTTAGCTTCTTCAACCACTTGCACTCCAGAAGGACGTCCCAAATCAATTGTGGTGACGGTGTAATTCTCTGGCATTGCGTCACTCAAATCATGATCCTCCCTTGGAACGGCAATATGGAGGGTGCGTGAACCAGCCTGATTAGTCTCCATTTTCGAATACTTTCTTGCCCTCTTCCTTTTTGGTGACTTGTTCTATTTAGAAGCTCCTCCATCTCAATTGCCAGATCAACATCATCGTCCTGATCCCTCCTTATTGCATGTGATAGCCAATTACACTGAACGTCGTAAACAATAAGGCGCTGCTCTTCAGTTGCCTCCACTTCACGAACCTCCTCCCCAGCAGTATTCTGTTGAGGCTCAATTATCTCAATGTGTTGATCACTCTCCTCATGAGCTCCAACCCTTGACTCTATGATGTCTTCCTCCTCGAAAGCACAATCAAAGTGGGTATCTATTTCTGTCTCTTCCCCTTCATCTGGCTGATTGGCACCTTCAGGGACATTAGCACTCTGAGTATCCAACTCTCTCGGCATTGGTTGGTTAACCTCTCCAATCTCTGGCTCTTCATTCCTTCGAACCCTTTGATCTGCAAACAGCGAGACTTCGCGCACGTTGGAGGAATGGCTCACCAACTGAGTAGATGATGTATCCTCCGATCCTTGAGGTTCCGGCTGAATAGGTTCTTCCAGTTGTGGTGGCTCCACAGCTTGGGCGGTTTGTTTCTTCCTCTTTGCCAACACCGGTGGCCTTCTATCACCCATGAGGTCGTATGTGAGGGCAACTGACCTTCTTCTCAATCTGCGAATGTGCTCCTCTACCCAAGTCCTTGTAAAAGTCAAGATGGGAATAGACAAGGTGTCTAAGTCCGCAATCTCCGGTTCAGCCCAATCTAGTGGTGGGATCGGAGTGTTCTTTATCGATTCATAATCTGGGTGAACAAGTCTGGTATCTTCTTCGACTTGATCCGGCACTGGGACCACTTCACATTCTCTAATTAATTTGAGAGGCAACCTCGAAAACATCCTTTTTCTAATTTCGGCTTCATCTCCAGCGTTTGCCCAAAAATCTTCCAAGTGAGCTTTGTGCCTGTATTCCTCACCTTGCACTATTCCAATCTTTCCCCGAGGATCAAAATCCTGCCGGTTGGTATGAAGAGTCAACTGATAGAATCGCAACTCATCTTCCGCCTCCTTGGCTGCCTGTAGAGAAGGGCATTCTTCAAGTGAGTTTCCCAAAACAATGGGAAAATGCAAACCTCCCTTCTTCTTTCTCCTTATGATTTTGTCGTAGGCTACCAGTTGCCTAGATAGCTCAAGCATTATCATCTTGTTCGTGGGGTACCTCGGTAGTCGGTAGACGTATGAGTTGTACCCTGGCAGTCTTAAGTAGGTGAACTTTGGGAATTGGACGAACCAAAACCCATACTCTTCTATTAACATTTGCGCCTCTTCAGATATCCTCTGTTCCAGTCTCCGCTGAAGGGTCCTAGTGATGTACATGGTGAAAGCGTCATTCACCCTCTTGAATTCAGCTGTGCGTGTGAGATGTAATTGCCTACAAGATTCATGAATCTTGAACTGGTTAAAACCGCACCCAATCGGCTCTTGGTATGCCAACCCTCTGTACTTAGTCATCCGAGCAAGCATGTAGATGACATACGAACTCATGTAGAATGTTTTTGTTCTCCTTATATTTTGAAACTGCTCATCAATGTTGCCGTTGATCATTTGAGCCCAATTTACTTCCACCTTCCCTTCGAGCACCACGCTAATGTAGAAGAACATCCATGGCTCGAACACATATGACTGCGGGCTGCCGTTAACCCTGCTGAGCAACATAATCATATCACAGTACTCCTGTTTCAGCTCCTCTGAAATTATTTGCTTTGGCAGCCTAGCGGCAGGAGGCTTTGGCTTTCTCATCCAAGTGGTGTTGATTCTCTTCACGCACTTCTCGAAAGATGTGGCATACATCTTATCAGCTTTTGCCTTGCACTTGTGTAACATCTTATCTGTGGGCAGAATCCCGAATGCCTCGCCAATTGCATTAGGTTCAAGGTTGGCCAACAAAACGCCATCCGGAGAAACAATCGTCCGATGGTCCGAATTGTAGAAGTTGGCGCACTCCATAATCAGCTGAAGACATCGAATTGCTGGTTGGAACCTGGCTGCCGCATATAATCCGCTCCTCAGAATGTTCTGTGATGCTTCCGTCGGAAGATTGCCACCTTGCCCATATATCCTTCGCATGAAGGCTTCGAGGTTGAAGGACCCAAGGTTGGTATCAGTCACATTCCCGAATTTTGACACGATTTTAGACTCCGGAATGAAAGATTTCTTCAAGCTCTTGATGATCGCCTGCCTGGAGACGTTTTCTTTAGCAGCTTCATTATTCCCAGCCTTAGCTCCAGCTTTGCTTGTCCCAGCAACATTAGCTTTTCGTCCTTCGGCCATCTGCAAAACAAGAAGCAAACATTACACTTCAAACTTTTAAAATAAAAATCAAGAGAGATGGCTGGCGAATGGAGTTGGCTGCAAAAGTAAATACAAGTTAATAGTTTCAGCAGTATTATTCCAACTTCAAACCTCGGTATATTTAAACTTCGAGAATTAACACTTCGAACTTCAACAATTTGCAGCCAAAAGAATTTTCAGCTCTTCGGAAGAAATTAACTCCAGCAATCCCAACTCCGGAAAATGCTTCAAGTTTCGGAAACTTTCAACAATTTTAAATCAACAACTTCGAAAGTTGTAAATCAGCACTTCAAAGGTTTTAAATCAGCAAGTTCAGAAGTTATAAATCATCAAGTTTCAAGGTTTCAATAATTTCCAATCAGCACTTCGAAAGTTATAAATCAGCAACTTCGAAGGTTTTAAATCAAATCATCAAGTTTCAATAATTTCAAATCAGCACGTTTCAACAATTTCAAATCAGCACTTCGAAAGTTATAAATCAGCAACTTCGAAGGTTTCAACAATTTCAAATCTGATTTGATTTTAAACATTTAGCAACTTTCAACTTTAGAAAATTCAAATCTTCAAGCTCAAGCAATTTCGACCTCCAGCATTCAGAGAAGTAATCAAACAATTTCAGCCTTTCAACTTTCAACTTCGAAACACACTTCAACTTTCAGCAACTTTGAAAATATTAAATCTCAGCAACAATAAATACTTACCTTCAGCAACTCCAAATCTTTGAGAAATTCAAACTCTTTGGAAAAATCGAACTCAACACTTCTCAGCAACCTCAGAAGATTTTTAAATCATAGCAACTCAGAAAATCAATCCCCAGCAACTCCAAGCAATTTCGACCTCAACAATTTCAGCTTCTTGAAAAATCGAATTCGACCACTCACACACTTTCAGCAACTCTCAATCTCGAATTTACTCACAACTTGACAATCACTCTCAACTCATCAGCATAAATCTCAGCTTTGAATTTTGTGAGATGAGAATGAAAATCCTCGAAGTTCTATAACCAAAAGCTAGTGCTAATTTTAGCAGATGCCATTAATTCTCTTCATCATGACTTACGCATTTGCTAAATTTGAAAGAGATTATTCCAGTCGTCTTACAGTCGTCATAGCAAGTTGCTATTCAGGGAGATTCTTTCCTCGATTTAATTTTAAAACTTCCCTCTCGACTGCCAGTTACCTTCAGTGATTTTTAAAAAATCATTTTACTTTGATTTGAAATAATCTCATGGCATATTTAATTTATTAAAATTTAATTCAAATGCCATTGTAATTTATTTCACCAGCGTCTGTGAAAATTCGATGTCAACACTTTAAAACGGCTAGGCAAAATTTATTTTCCATCCGTAATAACTCCAAAATAAATTCCCCTCACTTGAAATCGTTCGAATTTTTAAAATTTGATGTAGAAACCCCTGTTCCCCATTTCCTGAATCTGACTGACTTTTGGTTTGTTTTTTGGAGTTTTTGATTTTTTTGGGTTTTTGTGCAATACAAGAAAGATTGCGATTTTTGCAAGAATTTGGAAATAAATTCAAATTAAATAAATCTATTCTGACAACAGTAGTATTTGATGCCAATACGAATACCAGTCTATTATTTGTCCTTCTGGAATGATTACAAAAATTGTTCTACAAACATGCAATATAAAATAATGATTTTTATGAAGGAAAACCTGGTAAAAAGCAGCAGGCTGATCTGCTGTATTGATAGTACGGCTGCAAGTAAGTGTCTTCTCCCTCTGAATAATGATTGCAAATAGCTCCAGACTCCTAGGCGCCAGGTGAGATGAAGATTGCAAGCCCAAAGGTGAGGCGTCCTAACCCAGGTGAAGATCACGCCTTTTTGAAGGTAGTACGGCCTGACAAAAAGGTACGGCTGCAGCAGTAATAAATGCTAAAATGTACGGCCCCCTTGTAACCAATGTCTGGACCTCTGGATATGGTGCACCCTGATAGAATGACTGTCTTCTGAATGAATAACTATGCTAAAACTCTGTAAACAAATATTCTCTGAAGATCAATGATTTCCTCTGGATGAAGAAACCTCTGTTGCAATAAATCAAGTGTTATTTCACACCCTCTGAATTGCTTCCGATGGAGATGGCTCGTTCCCCAAGGAATTCGAACTTGAAACCCTAAAGTCTCTTGCTCAGATCAAAGTTGATCAACTTCAAAATCAATAATCATCATAATGGCTCAAAACCCAATGCAAATGCACTATATCTCTCAAAAGTGCGATTTCCTCAATAATAGGGTTTTATTAAAATATTCAACTTTAATTCTTCTAATTTCTCCATAGTCCTCGTTCCAAATATTTGCATAATATCGCATTAGTCAATTTGGCCCTCGGCGATGCATGACCCTCAAGCAAAATCACTTAAAATTATAATTCTAATATTATAACTTTTATATTATAATTGACAATAATTAATATTTAATTAATATACTAAATATTAATATCTCCCTCGGCATTTCATCCGGATGATCGATCCGCTCAAGCCGGATTTAACACCGGCGGATTCTAAACGCCGCTAAAGCCATACCGCTAAAAATAGTGTGGGTCCATCGCCGCTCGCCAGAACTGCAAAACAGTAACTTCGCAAGAAGTCTCCGGACGGGAGCCCAAACGAAAAGCCTACCGACCAAATCCGCCAATCGAAATCGAGCTAAGCTCCTGCAAATGACCCTTTATCCAAATTCATTAGCCCATTTAGGGTCGTATGAGGCCAACTTCCGTGGCTCCGAGATGTCACCGAAGGGGATATGACACCGCTTCTCCTCAAATTGCTTTGTCCTCAAGCAATCTCACGCCGGATGCCGCAGTATCTCGCCTCCCATGTAGCATCCTCAACAGTAAATCTTCCATTTCACCGTGATATTCCCCGATAGTCCTTTTCACGCTAACTGCCGCCCTCACAGATCTTTACGAATTCGTGTACTAAAAATCAACTTTCCCTCATCATCTAAAGGAGGTAAGACTGCAGACGGTACCACACGATGACCCAACACCTTCTTGAGGCGTGACACATGAAATACGTTGTGTACCCTGCTCTCTGCTGGAAGCTCAAGCTCGTAAGCCACCTTGCCAACTCTCCTCAGGATCCTGAAAGGTCCGTAATAACGTGGCTTAAGCTTCTCTGACCCACTCTTCCTAAGAGTGGACTGACGGTAGGGCTGCAGCATGAGGTAAACCATGTCACCAACCTCGAAATGCCTCTCCGTCCTCTTCTGATCCGCATATTGCTTCTGCTGATTTTGTGCCTTGGCTATATTTTCCTTGAGAGCCCTCATAGTGTCCCGACTCTCCCTCGCATCCAACCTCCTCGCGACTGCACTCCCCATCGCCGCTTCAAGATAAAATCAAGGACACTGGCTACCATACCCGCATAAATCTTCAAGCGAAGGGTGACATCCGAATGGTCATATGGAACGTCGAAGTTATAAAGCAATACTACAATAAATGTATCCATTTGACTCCACGCCTTCTAATGCCTCGCTATATAGTTTCGATGCAACCTTCCACCCACTTGCTCAATCTCCGTCACTTCCATCACCAAGGAAAATCAGTGCTCTGAGTGAGCTCGTCCCACAAAGTTCCGAATACCTCCCGTGGTTACTCGTGAACCTATCATCTCGTCGCCGACGATGCTCCCCGAGGCAACCCGAAGGTAAGCCGAATACCTCGCAAAGAATACCCTTCAAGCACTGTAGCTGTGTGTCGCGGTGATCGGAAGAAGTGGCATACTTCGTAGTTGATCCACAACTACATAAATGTAATCACTTGGGCTTTAGGCAAGCCCGTAATAAAGTCCATCGACAGGCATTCCCACTTCCTGTCAGGAATCGGAAGTGGCTGTAGTAAACCTGCCGGGTACGTGTTCTCCTGCTTGTTCTGCTGACAAACAGGGTACTCACGCACATATTGAAGAACATCTCCCTTGAGCCCTTTCCAAGTGAACCTCTCCCGTATCTGCCTGTAGGTCTTGAAGTATCCGGGATGTCCTGCTGTAGGCATATCATGAAAGGCCCGCATAACGATGTTCTTCACCTCAGAACCTGGGATCAAAAATATCCTGTTCTTGTAAATGATCAAGTCATTTACAAGCGTATACCTAGTATCAACTGCTGATCCCTCAACAATGCTGGAGGCCCAACTATCCTTGGCATACTCTGCCACTATCATATGCCTCCAATCCTCCGAAATATGAACCATAGTGCCTGGCACGGCTCCACGTGGAGTGCATCAGCCATCACGTTTCGTACCTTGATATGAAAGCATCGTAAAGTCATACCGCAAACTTAATTTCACCCACCCCTTTGTTGCCTCATTAAGATCTCGCTGCCCTCAAAATGTCTTAAATCAAGGACTTTAATGCAGAATTTGCTGCCAACAAGATAATGCCTGAATTTTGCTAAGGCATGCATAATCACAGCATCCTTATCATATTATACAATCTCAACCTCTTCCGAGTCATGCCTCGCGACACCCAAGTTTGTCCCAGATAGCACCAATGCCCTCAATTGGATGCATCACATTGAAGCTTAAACGTAAGCCAGAAGCTTCCGTAGTGCCAAAACAGGCATGTGGTTACCAACTCCTTGAACTTCATAAAACACTCTGTGTCTCAAAAGTCCAAAACAAATGCCCTTCTTTCATTAAATCTCGCTACCTGCTGCGCATGTCGAACAACGGTCAATCTGTTCGTGTAGGAATCCATTATAAAACCGGTGAAACCCTCTCAATCGTGGTCGCCCGCCGTAGGCTAATCATTAATACATCTTTTCAGGATCCATGCGCACTACATCTGCACTGATAATATGACCTAGATAAAGCAATTCGGTCATTCCCAAGTCACACTTGGATTCTTTGGCGTACAAGGACTCCCTCTCCAAGATACTCAACACTGTCTCCAAATGAGCTAAGTGCTCCTGCCATGTCCTGCTGTATATGAGAATATCATCGAAGAAGACTAACACAAACCTCCTCAGCAATGAGTGAAAAATTCTGTTCATCGTAGACTGAAAGGTGGCTGGCGCATTAGTGAGCCCAAATGGCATCACTACGAACTCAAAGTGCCCACAATGACATCAGAAGGCTGTCTTCTCTATGTCCTGCTCTCGGACTCTGATCTGATGATATCCCGATCGTAAATCAATCTTAGTAAAGTAACATGCCCCATGGAGCTCATCAATAAGCTCATCAATCCTCGGTATCGGGTATCTATTCTTGATTGTCCTCTTATTCAGGACCCTGTAATCAATGCACATATGTAACGTTCCATCCTTCTTCACCAAAACAACCGAAGAAGCGAACGGTGATTTGCTAGGTCGAATGTGACCCATAGCAAGTAACTCCTTTATTGTCTTTTCTATCTCATCCTTTAATCTTTTAGGATGCCTGTAAGGAGTTATCATCACGGGCTTAGCGCCCTCCTCGAGCTCAATAATGTGCTCTATGCCTCTGTCTGGAGGTTTACCTAGCGGAATATCACTGAACACCTTGTCATGCTTGTTTCTCAACTTCTGAATGTCCGGATGATATTCGGTCTTTTGCTGTCCCTCCTATATAGGTGCTAAATGACACTCGGCAGCCCACTCTACCATGTCATGACGCATGAGCCACTCCATTCGGCGAAAAGAAATTGTTTAAGGTCGCTGTCCCGAATTGCTTTAAGTATGTGAGTCTTCCCGTCGACCTCAAAACGGATCTCCATGTCCTTGAGACGAAGTGTAACCTCCTCCAATGAATGTAACCACTTCATTCCCAAGACCAAATCAATGTCCCCCATATTAACAACGTAATAATCTGCCTTGAACTCATAATTGTTCAAGCGTAAAGGGAGATCCTTTATCATGTGTTCTCATCTCAATGTGTATCCATCTGCCACTTTGACTCTAATGCCCTCAAACTCTTCAGTGATGAGTCCACGTTTCTCAACGAATCTAGCATCTATGAAATTATGCGTGGCTCCTGTATCCAATAGGGTAATGACCCTCTGTCCTGCTAACACACCACGAATCCGGAAAGAACCCTCTTGCTGGATGCTAGATAAATGGGCCTCCTGTATCTGAAGCTCAGGCTCTATCTCTACTCTAGGCTCTGGAGCCTCTGACTCTGAATCATCGGAATGCTCTTGCTGTTCGGAATTTTCTGATTCGGAGTCCTCGTAATACACCCACATCACACGATTTTCCTTGCCCTTAGGTCTTAGAGGACAATCGTGATTGGCGTCATATGGTCCTTTACAGTAGAAGCAAAGCTTCTTCCTGCGAAGGTCATTAAGGGCCTCACGATCCAAAGGTGGGGCTGCTGATTTACCTTTTGAATCGTTCCTAAAGTCTGATTTTTCTTTATTAAAATCAGATTTATCCTTATTTCTGTTAAAGCCCTTGTTATCCCTAAATGATGAAGAACCTCTGGAGTTAAATCTGCTGGAAGGTGCTGCTAGCTCCATACTCCGAGCTTTCTTCATCGCCTCCTGTAACGAAGGAGGATCAAAGGCTTTGATCCAACCTCGTAATGGCTCTGTCAAGCCCTCCATGAAGAGTACTACCAAACGCCTCTCTGATATGTTCGGAACTGTTTTAATTTCGATAGCCTTTGAAAAGTCACCGATATGTCTCTAGATCGCTTACTCGGGCCAATCACCGTGTTGTCTTCCGCTAGGTTTCCCGGATCCTTCCGCTAAACCTCAAATCCACCTATCCACTTAACTCGTATGTAGTGATCCCCGTTATGCCAGAAAGTCACTATACCGTGGTGCCACCAGCCGTAGTTACCCTCCTCGAGATGCAGTGTAGCATATCTAATAGCGTCTCTCTCAGCCATCGGACGCAAAGTGAGGAATGTATCAAGCTTGCTAATCCAAGCTTGGGCTGTCATCTTACCACTACCATCGAACATCACCAAATTAAGCCTGTTCGTTGCATGTTTTAAATCACTGTTCTGGTGTCTAGGTCTCCAATCCTGACGAGCCCTGTTGTGTTCTCTCCTCTGAGTGATAAAACGGTCGAAGGTAATCCTCTCCTTGACTGCAGGCGGTACCAACTCCCATTCCTCATTCGCTGCCATAAGATTATCAGCGAACAAATCATCTTGTTCTCACTTGGTAAGAGCCTCATCGGGCTCCTTGCCTCGCGAAAGTAGGCCTAGTAGGCTCATTCGCGTCCGCGACATCGTTCTAGAGCCTCCGTGACCCTCGCAGATCACTTCCCGCCATCGCCACGATGTGGTGACGTCTCCTCGAGGTACCCAATCTTCACAGCGCTAATGCCACTGGCCGTAATACATCAATTCTTAACGCTGGAAACTCGCGACGAAGACTTCAGTGCGGCGACTTCCTCGCATCGCCCCGCCATCTCGTTATTCGTGGATCTCTGGCCCCAGTATGTCTCCGTTTCACAAATTTCGCCATTTCAATGTTTTCTGGCTGCCTGCTCAAACTGCGTTGCCTTTCAATCAAGGCACGTCTGTGAGTATAGTACCTGTATGTATCAAACTCCTCTGGCTGCATATGATGGCTAAACCCTCAGGATGGCAGGATTTAGCTCTGATACCACTGTAGAAACCCCTGTTCCCCGTTTCCTGAATCTGACTAACTTTTGGTTTGTTTTTTGCAGTTTTTGATTTTTTTGGGTTTTTGTGCAATACAAGAAAGATTGCGATTTTTGCAAGAATTTGGAAATAAATTCAAATTAAATAAATCTATTCTGACAACAGTAGTATTTGATGCCAATACGAATACCAGTCTATTATTTGTCCTTCTGGAATGATTACAAAAATTGTTCTACAAACATGCAATATAAAATAAGGATTTTTATGAAGGAAAACCTGGTAAAAAGCAGCAGGCTGATCTGATGTATTGATAGTACGGCTGCAAGTAAGTGTCTTCTCCCTCTGAATAATGATTGCAAACAGCTCCAGACTCCTAGGCGCCAGGTGAGATGAAGATTGCAAGCCCAAAGGTGAGGCGTCCTAACCCAGGTGAAGATCACGCCTTTTTGAAGGTAGTACGGCCTGACAAAAAGGTACGGCTGCAGCAGTAATAAATGCTAAAATGTACGGCCCCCTTGTAACCAATGTCTGGACCTCTGGATATGGTGCACCCTGATAGAATGACTGTCTTCTGAATGAATAACTATGCTGAAACTCTATAAACAAATATTCTCTGAAGATCAATGATTTCCTCTGGATGAAGAAACCTCTGTTGCAATAAATCAAGTGTTATTTCACACCCTCTGAATTGCTTCCGATGGAGATGGCTCGTTCCCCAAGGAATTCAAACTTGAAACCCTAAAGTCTCTTGCTCAGATCAAAGTTGATCAACTTCAAAATCAATAATCATCATAATGGCTCAAAACCCAATGCAAATGCACTATATCTCTCAAAAGTGCGATTTCCTCAATAATAGGGTTTTATTAAAATATTCAACTTTTAATTCTTTCAATTTCTCCATAGTCTCAGCCAAATATTTTATAATAATTTTAATAGTCAATTTGGCCCCCTCTCTAATGATGGCGACCCCCTCAAGCAGAATCACTTAAATTATAATTTAATATTATAACTTTATATTATAATCATCAAATAATTAATATTTAATTAATATAATTAAATATTAATATCTCCCTCGTTACTCATCCGATGACTGATCCGTCTGAAGCTGACGAACACTGAAGTGATTCTGAACACTGCCAAAGCCATACTGCTAAAAATAGTAGGGGTCCCACGTTGCCTGCCAGGAACTGCTAAAAATAACAACTTCTGCAAGAAGTCTCCGATCGAGCCCAAACGAAAGCCTACTGATCAAACTTCGCCAACTGAAACTGAGCCAAGCTCCCAAAATGACCCTCTATCCAGTCCATTAGCCTACGAGGGTCGTATGATAGGCCAATCCTGTGCTCCGAGAGATGTCACTGAGAAGGGGACATGACATTTGATGTGTCTAAATTTAAAGGGGAATTTTTAATTTAATACTTAGGAAAATAATTAATTTTAATTTTAATTTAATTTCTCCGACTTAGGCAAATTTCGCAATTAATTGCCTAGAGAAATTTTAATCTCTTCCAAACGCCTTTGCTTGATTTTTATCCCCGCATTTTGATTTTTGAAATTAAACGCCTTGGTCAAATATTAAATTACTCTTTCCTTTTGAGGCGCCTATTATATGTTAAGCTTTTACTTTGAACGCCTTTTTGTTTATTTTTAAATAATTTCTCCCTTTAGGCGCATATCACACTTGTGTCTTCACATTTTGATTTTTTCAATCATCTTGGTCTTAGGCGCAAATCTTAGAATCTCCTTCAAATTCGTGACTTAGAAGACTTTGAGTTTCTTTCTTCAACACGCCTTAGAATTTTTCATTGATCTCAAGTTGTTAGGCGCATCTAATAGGGGTAACTCCATCTTCTTTCAAGGGTGCAATTAGACCTCTCAACTTTCAGTCTACATGCCTTAGGAAAATTTCAAAGTTCTGGTAGAGTGGGGCGCAAATCACAAGGGGAGCTTTGAGTTTGGTGACTTAAATTTTTTTTATCTCCCATGACCTTGGGCGCAAATCACCCCCTCTTCTTTTAATTTCGACTTTCAACATTTAATCAATACTTTCCCTCTTTGTTCAAGGCGCAAATAACTCCCTCCTCTTCAATTCTCAGGTGCAAATGAGAGGTCAAGGACTTCCATTTTAAATTCGTACGCCTTAGTTTTACTTTCCAGACTTCTAGTCTAAGTCCAGGCTCAAATGGAGGGTGGAGCTTTCACTTTGTCACTTAGAAAAATTTTTAATCTCCACTTTTGCTTTAGGCGCAGCTGGAGGGGTGAAGTTCAAATCTGCAACACTTAGCATTCTTCAAATTCTCTCTTTTGTTCTTAGGCGCAATTCTACCCTTGGCATTTCATTTTATCAACACTTAGAAAAAATTTCAACCTCTTTTACCCTGGGCGCATATAACCCATAGAGCATCCAATTCGTGCTTTAGTCAAACTTTGAGTTTCTAACTTCAAGGGCGCATATCATCTGTGGAGCTTCCAATTAATGCCTTAAGAAAATTGCGAGTCATCCATCCCTTACATTGTCAGGCGCAAATGAGCTATGGAGGTTTTAGTTTTAACACTTAGGCAAAATTGGAGTCTTTCTTCTTAAGGGCGCAAATCACATGTCTAACTTCCATTTTGAAGTGGGGCGCATTTTGGAGTAGGCACTTTCAGTTTAATTCCTTAGTCAATTCATTCTTTTCAGGGGCGCATTTGATAAGCCAAGGTTTCATTTTCCACGCCTTAGTGAAATTCTTCAAAGTAGGGCGCATTTAGTGGGGTGTGCTTTCAATTGGGGGCGCATTTACTACATGGAACTTTCAATTTGTACCTTGGGCGCAAATGGCCAGGTGAGCTTAGAGGCGCAAATCATATGTTGTGCTTTCATTTTGACACTTAGGCGAATTTCTATTCTTCAATGCTCAGGGGCACAAATAGCCTGGGGAGCTTCCACTTTTGATCACCTTTCCTTGCTAGGCGCAAATCACATAGGCAACTTTTAATTTCACGCCTTAGAGTGTTTTATATTCTCCTTTCAACTTGGTGGGCGCATCTTGGCCATAGAGGTTCCAGTTTCACCATGGGCGCATTTGGCATGTTGAACTTTCAACTTCAACACTTAGAAAAATTTACCTCCAACACCTTTAAAGAGGGGCGCATTTGACACATGAAGCTTTCAGTTTTAATGCCTTAGAAACATTTTATCATCCCTCCTCCAGCCAGGCGCATATGACCCCTTGAGCATCAATTTTAATGCCTTAGGCGAATTTTTCATACTTCAACATCTTTAGGCGCATTTCACCCTACTAACTTCCAGTTTTCAAACTCTTCAAGCTCAAGCGCATTTTGGAGGGTGTGCTTTTAATTCCCCAGACTTAGTCAACTTTCCATTCATCTTCAGCTCCTCAATGTGAATTTCGATGCCGGACTCCAAATTTTATCAAACCTGGTGGATTTCATGCCTTTTGCCAGATTTAGAGTGATCTCCTCCTGCTAACCCTAATTTGCCCTGACTTTCTATTTTTGGAAAGTTCCTTGAATTTCGCGCCTTCAACTGAATTTTGACTCCAGAAAGCCTGATTTTCGCCCTGCTCTGAATTTCAATTGATTCGTGTTGTTGATGCCTGATGCCTGTATGTACCTGCTATTTTTAGCAACCTGCTAAAAATAGAAATTGCTTAGAAAGTCTTCAAATTTCATGTACTAAGTGCCTGAAGTGTAACAACTGTGGCTGGATGCTGCTTTGGAGTGACTGTCCTGTTCCGCCCTTGATTTTAGGAAACCCTAATTTCTCTGCTCCGGCCTACTAAAAATAGCAAATGTCTGATTTTACATCTTTTAGAACTCTGTTAGTCTTGAAATTTGCGCCAAAAGTTCCTCATCACATGTTTGACTTGTACCTACTGAGACTTGATATTGACCTACTATTTATAGCTGCTTCTGAAGTGACTCACTATTTATAGTAAGTGCTTGATTCTAAGACTTCCCTAGCTCCGTTTGACTTGAAATTTGGACAGCGTGCTCCTCATTGATGAACTTGCATGTCTGCGCTGCGCCTGAGATTGACTTTCTATTTATAGCCCGTGTCGAAAACACCTTACAAAAAATAGTAAGTGCTCCGATTGCCTTCAAATTTTGCCAGCAGACTCCCTGAAGGATGCTGATCATGGTGGATACTTCAGTTTTTGGCATTCTGTTGTCGGATTCCTCATTTTTAGCCCTGAAGCTCAAAACCCTAATTTTTCTGCATGTTCCTCAAATGAGCTCCGTTTGACCTTGTTTTTGTTGCATGTTGATCAGTTTGCAGTTCTGAAGTGTCGGGCAGCTGCTAGAGAGTACCTGCTAAAAATAGAAAGTGGCTGAAAAAGTGACCAACTGGCCGCCAGATGATTTTGCATGTCACACTGCCCGAAAAATCTTGGAAAACCCAGAAAAATCTTCAACATGCAAGCACTGGCTAAAAATAGCAAGTTTCAGAAAAGTGACCAGTTTCACTTGCATGTAACACCGTTGCAAAGCTCTTTGAAAACCCAGAAGGAAAATGCTGACATGCGCTGAGAAAATCTGCATGCAAACCCTAATATCGGCCTTCGAAGGCTGAATGCTGAAAGTTGTTATTTTGCTTTGCATGTCATATCACTGCGAAGGTCTCGAAAAACCCACAAAGAATCTCCGGACATGCATTAGAAAATGTAACATGTAGACCCTGGAATTTGCTCTGGAAGTTGAACTGCTAAAAATAGCAAGTCGTCCGTTTTTGCTCAAATTTTGCTAGTGATGAGTTCAAAGTGCCTAGAATGTAATGAAGTTGTCAAAATGTGAAAAGCTCGAGAAAATCAACCCTAAGTCGACACTTACTAAAAATAGAAAGGTGGCAGAATTCAGTGAAAATTCAGAGGGATCTTGCCAGAAGTATTCTAACAACAGTGCTAAGTTCAGAAGTTGACCAACCAACTCAATTTGACCCCAAAGTGACCTAAAGATGTGAAACCCTAATATTAGTACTTGGCCAAATTTTTCGTTTAAATTCAATGATGGGAACGTCCCCGAAAAGCAGATAGCAAAAAAAAAGGAGCAGGAAGAGAGAGAGAGAGACAAAAACCAAAGTCAAAAGTCTAGAATGGAGCAAAAATTTATGGGTCCCCATTTTGAATGGGGCGATGTGTGAAAAGGTCACAACAGTATGGTTGAGGGGTAGTGCCCCTAGTAGAGATAAGGAAGTAACCCTTACAAGGTTTGAGATTAGCGCCCTTAGCACGTTCCTTGTCATGGTATAGGGTGGGTTTGTCATGCCCCCGTGTGAATAGTAGGGAAGAAAGCACAGATTAATATATGCAGCGATTATAATGTAATGAGAGTAGCGATGACTATATGCCATTATAACAGCAATTACCTCTAGATAGCAATTGTGTTTCGAAGACAAAATAAAAGTAATTATGATTTAGATTAATGCAATGATTTAAAGGCAGCGATGGGAATGTAGCGATTAAGTATAAAGATAGTATTTAAAATGAACAAAGGAAATTGTAAAGATTTGTTTAAGGACAATGATAATATTAAGGGATGATATTAATAAATATGAATTATCCCTTAAACGAATGGACATGCCTCTTGGATGAATGCATACCATGAAGGAGGGCATCTCTCAGCCCTTCACAGATATAAGAAGTAAAGTCAATAGCAATCAGCATGGGAAAGAGAGAATAAAAAGTTATATCACCTACTAGAAAATCGAGCAATCTGCAATTCAAATATATCAATCGGATTTAATATAAAAGGTTGTAGGCATACAAACATTTGATATAGTAGATAGGATCTGGTATGAATTATAATGATAGTGTGCAGCAATTATTTTATGAATAAGTTTTGATTCCTCTCACACGCATATATAATAGTACTGCTGTAATAGATTATATTCCTTTAGAATGAATAGATTATACATATATATTTTGTATGTCTTTATCCTATGATCAATCAAATGTAAAGTTGTAGGAAGCAGGTTAGGGAGATGCGGTTTACAGGCTCTCCCATGCTAAGTAGCCCACCCCAAGGGTGGAATTGTCTTAGTTTGGACATTCTTGCCGCTTGGGGCCAAGAAGTGAGTTTTCTTGGTTTGGATGTTGCATGCTCTTGGGCTTAGATGAGTTGAGTAGTTTACTGGCACCCTTTCAAGGCTATCCTATCAAGCCAAACTATGACTAGTTGTTAGGATGGGTTCAAGGAGTCTCAATCATAAGAAGGATGGATAAGGCAGCATGGATAGGAAATGCAGATACAAGTTACCCACTAAGTAGCCCACCCCAAGGGTGGAGTTGTCTCGGTCTGGTCGTTCTTGCCACTTGGGGCCAAGAGGTCAGTTGTCTTAGTTTGGACATTGCATGCTCTTGGGCTTAGCTGGGATAGCTTCAGGCGAACTTATCATGTTTCCCATCCAATTCCTATTATGATTAAACTCCCATTATGCATTATGGATATGGTGTCGTTTAATAGTTATGTATTTAGATTGTTCAAATATTTATATATGTTTGATCATATGAATTGTATTCCAATATTACCTAACATGATTGCAGGACCTAAACTAAGATTTACCTTACTTAAAGCATTTAATTGGTAAGTTATAACTCTAACTACATTGGAACTTGTGATTCTAGGGAAAGATTTAGGGAAAATCCCAAAAGGGGACATTATAGGGTTTGAGGGGTGGAGCTCTTTCCACCAAGCCCAAATTAAGGCCTTTGACACCATATAGACCTTCATGGTGCATGCCATTTTCATTATTTTATCACTATGTTTTTGCACTTTCTCTTCCTCATGCTAATTATCTCACTCTTGTAGCCTTGCTTATTCTTATTGTTGCTATGCAACTTACAACCTTGTTTAGGGTGTCTGTGGGCCCATAAACTTTTAGGGTTATTTTTGGGGGAATAGACACTTAGAAAAATGTGATTTAGCAAAAAAAATTAAAAATTGGAGTTGTTTGATGCAAGGGATAGTTGATAGTCTTGGAGACACATGAGGGATGCCTAGGAGTTTCCTTAAAGTCCCAAGGATGTCTAGAAGTCCCCTCAACATCCCCAATAAGGGAGACGTCTCTTGCTTGCTAGTGGTGGTGGGATGTTTTCAAGCCATACCCAAGTCTTGGGGATGCCTCCATCTTTGGAAGTATCATTTTTCATAGGGTGCATCCTTGTAGAACACTGGATTTAATAGAGGTACAGTACATGGAAGCTTCTTTTCCTAGTTGTGAGGCTATTTAGCTTCTCAAGTTGATAGCAAAAGTTACTAATCAGATGTTGGAGCTGACAGTTGTGTACTGTGAAATCAAATTTGCATCAAACTCCTGAGAATCCAATTTTTTTTATGACTTGAAGCATATAGAAATTTGGTACATTTCCTTAGAGATAGAGTTCAGAAGGGAGCAATTGTTTTTAAGTACATTCTCTTAGATTTGTAGGTTGTAGATATTTTGACAAAGCCTCTGGAAAAAGGAAGATTGAGACACTAAGGGAGAGATTAGGTTTGATGGAGAACACCTTCCTCATAAAGAGGGAGGTTAATATCTGTAGCTATTGTCTGGTACTTGTTCACCTTTAGCAGAGTGCACTCAACTTTTTATTAGTGTTTCCTATCTTTAGCTGGGCGTAGATTTCTTCTATTCTTTTTCAAAAGCATGTTTTTGGCTTTTCTTATATTTAGGTTGGTTTCTACTTTAGTTGTTTTTCTGTTTTAATTTTTTTCTCCTAGCCTAGTCGCTCTACTAGGCTGGAGATTTTCTTTGTAAACTATAGAATTCTCTTGTTTCATAAAAGAAAATTAAGGAACAAAACTAAAATAAGAGAGATAGAGAGAGCATCTTTGAGTGTTGAGCTAGTGTAGTGTAATTCTTTTCAATTTTTATAGAAGATAGAAAATTTGTGATTATTTGTTGTTCATATTTTTAATATTATGTATTTGTAGATTAGTGTACCCAAATTTGTTGCTTTATTGGATTTTTTGTTATAAGCTACTTTGTAGTTAGTTTCAAATTTTCGAGTATAGAATCTTCTTACTATGGTTTGAAAATTTAACAGCTCCTTTGACAAATTCAAGAGCTTTTGCTCTTCAAATAGCTTTGAACAATTGGAAAGATTTTCTAGATGTTGGTTTATGTGGTGAAAAGTGAGGTGGCAGCCATGTCATCCATTGAGTGAAGCATCCCTCTTCTTTTGAGTCTTCATAGATGTGATCTGTAAAATGATCATGTATAATGTGACTTCATAGAAATAGTGAAACACAGTTTAGAAGACACATGAAGCAAGGTGCAAACATCAAAAGCAAGATAAATGTAAAGAAATGAAAGATTCCAAGATTTTGTGCGAAATGCTAGTTTCACTAGGTGGTAGGTAGTACATAACCACCATGGCAGTTTGTTGGCGTTTAAATTCGCACCTCTAGAATGTGAATTTGAAATGGATAGCTATGCACAATAAAACTGCTCTTCAAATTAGGAGGGGAAGCTCCCTCTTGTTGATGGTGTTGAAAGAAAGTAAACTAAAAACTAAGTTGCCTATCTTTTTGATCAGCTAGAGCACAAGGTTTATAAAACACAAACGCCGCAGCTGAGATTTTCTAATTAAGAACTTCAACTATGACTAACTTAAACTAAAGACATTTCTAACTTCCCAAGTAATACGCAGAGCAAGAGAAATTAGGAATGAACAAGGTTGATTCTCTGACAAAGTGCTTCAATAAACTCTTTCTCAACATACATCTACACACTTCAATGTAAGCTGAAATTAAGATCACAAAAGCATAACACATATAATGGAAATCTAAGACATTATACCAAGGCAAAGGAGGCTCATGATTTTATTTCTCAAACTTCTAGAACAAAAATTACTAAACACATGCTTGGAACAAGAGCTTGCAACTAAAGAGGCTTGCAAAACTTGTTCTTACACAATAGGAACAACAATTACAATAACTACTTGTTGGCTAAAAGAGACTCAACAATTTGCTATCATAAAACAATTGAACAACACTGAATAACAAATAGAAGGCACTTAGGCTCAGCGTTTTGTTATCACTAGCATGGTTCTAACACAATGTGAACTGACGCTGAATAACAGCTTGCTGGCTAAAAGAGACTCAACAATTTGCTATCACAATAACCGTTAAAAAAAACTAATGATCAAAGGCTCTTATTTATAGGAAAGCAGAGGAGTAGGGAACCCTAAAATCTTCTTGCTTTCACAATCTAGGGCTTGCTTAGCAAGCAAGCTTTATTTCTAAATCTAGAAAGAAGATAACATCTAACACCTAAGAAAGCAGAAAAAGTAGGGACTGCCAACTATTACAATTTATCTTCTTTCTCTTCTTTGAAGAATGGATAAGAATTGCTCCAAGAATAGAAAAAAAGCGGAAAGAAAGCTTCTAGATGAAAGTTTGCTTTAAATCTCAATGAAATCCGCTAAAAAACAAGAAATTGTGTCCCGGTTCGGTGCATCTATCCCATCAATAGCAAAGTTGCGTTTTTCCAAGATATCCTCTCAATCTGCAATTGATCTCAAGAAATCTTCAACCTCATTGGCTGCTTTAAATCTCAAATCTTGCTGACATCATGGAAGTGTGACTTGGCAGAGTCTTATGTTTTTCTTTCATCCATTTTAGTGCAATCTTCTTGTTGTACTTGTCCTTGTGCATCTCCCATATCCTTTCACATTCACCCTTAGAGATAGTCATGCTTTCAAGCCAAGGGGGAATGGAGAAACATTTTTCGATCATGTTAGGCTTCAAACTACAAATCAACCTGCCATCAACTGATTGAATCTCCCTTGTAGTCAAGTTGTAATGTTTGATGCAAGCAATTACGAACTCGAGACTCTGAATTGATATAGGAATAAACGCTGCTGCGAGGAGTCCAAAGTGTCCCAAGTTTTTGATTGAAGTATTGCCTGCGCTCTCCAAAGCGAGTAGATCAAACACTGGCTTGATGTGATGCAAGTCCGTCTCAGCTGTTTTGATGAAATCATGGTAGAGAGCTGATTTGGTCTTTAAATCATTGGGAGTGTACTCCATTCGGAAAACCTTGAAGAATGCCTGTAAACTCGCCTAGGTTCTGATAAGTTTTGAACAACTTACTATTTTTAGAATGCTGGTTTTTCTTCCTCCAATGAACAATTTTTTGAAATTTTTTCTGAGATATGGGTTTTGCTTAGAATTTTGTTGCAAGACAACCTAGATCGTTCATTTTTGAAAATTTTGAATTTTAACTAAAAAAAGCAGCAAACCCTAATTTCTTCAATTTTTCACAAAAAAAGCTGGCATCTGGGTTTTGTTCAGAATGCAATTAGAAATGAACCCAGTTGATTAGATTTGAAAAACACTGATGGCTGATCGAAAAAGCAGCCAACCCTAAATTTTGAATTTTTTTTGAAAAAACTGTGATATGGGTTTTCTTCAGAAGACTGATTTGAGAGGACCCAGATGATCAAAAATTGAATATACAGAGGATTTCACTGACATGCAAATAAAAATCAGCTGCTGCAACTTGAGAAAAATTCTTGAAAAATTGTTCAAAAGAATGAGATGACAAGACCCAGATGGCTGAAATTTGAATATCTTGGCCTTCTTCAAAATTTTGATTTTCTAGATGAAAAAGCATGAAAAAGCAAGGCCTTATGCTGCTGGTCTGAAAAATTTGATGAAGAATCAACAAACTTGAGTTCTTGAATCATGAAAAAATTCTTCAAACTTGCTGCTCCACTCTTCTCCTTTGAATGCCACCTGCAAAAATAATAAAAATTACATGAAAGAGAGGTGTTAAATAGACTTAGGGTTTGGAATAGGTTTGCTTTCTTTTGCTTTTATCTTCAAAACCCTCAAATTGGCCTGTTCAATGAACTTGGATATTCTCTTCCTTTTGCCATTTTGAAATCTTTTGAAAATTATGAAAATTTCACTAAGGCATTGAAAGTTAGGCGCCCTTCTTGGCTAGGGGTGCCCATTTGCTTCAAAGTTAGTCATTTTTTGAGTTTTTCATCTTTTCTACCATTTTGACCCCCTACTTTGACCTCAATCTCCGGCTTCCAGATTAATCCGATGAACGAGCTGGATGATTCATCGCGTAGCCTAACTGATTCTGAGAAGATTGTTCTAGAGGTGTCTCTAGAGAAAAACTTCGTTTTGACCTTCAAATTCATAGGAGCCTATTTCCTCCAAGGGTGCCCATTTTGTCTAGAGTTAGCCATTTTTATGTTCATGAAGTTCCTCTTCTTTCCCTCTGATCTTCTGATGAAATCTCTATTCCGGGAGCTACGCTAGTCCGATTGACTGACTGTCAACTTCGTTGGATAGCTCGATTGAAATCTACGAGGTGATCTTGGAGGTTGCATTGGTGAATTCTATCATTTCTGAGCTCTAAACCTTGGGCGCCCTTTCTCTCTAGGGGCGCCCAACCTGACCATACTTAGAAAATTTTCTTGTTTCTTCATTAACTTCTCTTCTATAGATGGTCTCGTCGGATCTGGAATTTCAGGCATTGGATTGACTGATGGCTGGGCTTGTTACGAAGCTAGGAAGATTCTGTCAAGGGTCTTCTGGGAGTGCTGACTGCAGAAAAGTCCATTAGAGGCCTCAAACGTTTGGGCGCCCTTCTAGGCTAGGGGCGCCCAACTTCATCATACTTAGCCATTTTTCATAAATTTCACCTTTGCTTTTGACTTTGACATTTGAGTTCTTATTTTACCCTTTGTTTCGCCTCCTGCATCTGACAACTGCCAACTCCGATTGATGTGTTGATGATCTCATTGGAAAGCCTATTCAAATCTTAAGAAAACACACTGGAGGTTCTACTGGCAAATTTATCTGTTTAAGCCCTCAAAATCAAGGGCGCCTATTTCCTTTTAGGGTGCCCAAGCCCTCCAGACTTAGCCATTTTCTTGATTTCCATCTTTCAGAGTTTGAAACCTTCATTCTGCACCCTCAATTTTGATCTGAATTTGTCGAAGAATGACCAGTCGGATGCCCTGACGAAGATATTCATTGCGAAGCTGACTAAAATCTGAAGAGATTGAGTATTTTAGCAAACCCTAATTGCTGGATTAGGCCCCTTAAAAAGCTGGGCGCCCCTGAGCACCTGGGGCGCCCAAAGTTCCCAGACTTAGTCAAATTTTGGTGATTTTCATGTTTCTTCATTTTGACTTCTATTTGGATCCTCCTTGTTTGATCTCGAATCCCGGACGAATGGATGATCCGATGACTGGACCATTGGATTCGTTGTGGAGCTGGGAGAAAACTGAGCAAGTTTGCTTGGAGGCTTAAACCCTAATTTCAACATTTGATGCCTTAAAAAGATGGGCGCCTATCTTCTTCAGGGGCGTCCCTGTCAAGCAATGTTAGTCAAAATTTTACAGATTTCAATTTCCTTCTTTGTTCTTCATGTATGTTCATCAACTGACCTTCTGTTCATTGCTTGAGTGTTGAGTTTGACGCCTGACAGCTAACTGACCTCCATTGATGACCTCAGAGCTCCTGATATGCTTCTAAAAAAAGAAGAATAGACCCACTACGGTAAAACTAATCTTTTTGAGATTTTGACTGCACCAGCCTGATATGGGAGTATTTTGAGCCAATCAAAATCAGTTTGAACCCTTACGGACCAACTTTCTATTTTTAGAAAGTTTTGCCAGTATCCATTTCAAAAGAAACCTAGAAAAACCCAGAAAAAGTTACTATGTTTAGAAATTTTCTAAAAATAGTAGTTTTCCTAAAAAGTAGGGATGAAAAACTGAGATCTGGGTTTTGTAGATTAGGTCGCTCTGAGTAGACCCAGATTGTCAAATTTTGGAAATTCTACGTTTTTACCCCTCATGCAAGACATGCACACCCAAATTTTGACCTTTTTGACAAATTCAGCAAGACTTTTACTCATTTCTTCAAATTGTCTAAGTGTAACAAAAAATTTAATTTGGGGTAGAACACAATTTCATACAAAAGTAGCACTTTTGTACATAAGCAATAGTTTTGTCATGTGTTCTAAAATGTCCACCATGACCCAAGAATGCTTTGGATTCCTCTTCCAATTAATTTCTGATGACTTTTGAGATCTCTTATAGGACTATACAAGTTTGTTTAATACATGTAAAATGCCCAAGACTAAGCATAGATGGATTTAGATTGACTTGTAGTGACTTCTAGAAGAGTTTGTAGATTCAATAGACTATAATAGGCAAACCAGAAAAATTGAAGCATGTAAAGGGAGTTGTAGTGATCTTAGGGAAACTGATATTTATGCTGATTATGTGCCCAAGAGGCTTAAGATTTTACTTACCTTTGAAGATAGTGGATAAGTGAGTGGTTTTCCTCACTTTTGGTAGAGCTTCCTCCCATAATTTGAGTTGTTAGGGTAACCCTTTGAGTCTTCTCTTTGTGGTGTTGAATGCTCGCAATTTATGTTGTCATTATTTGTTTGTTTGCCTAGAAAGTGCAGTTCATTAAATTATTCATTGAATATATTTATGTGATGACTGGTGTATGACAGAGCTAATCTATACACACAACAATGAGCAAACAGATTTTATAGTAGAGTATAATACTATTAATACATTTAAATTAAAACTATTTTCAAATCTTTCAAGCACATCTTCACACGGCTATTTTTTGTATTCATTCTTTTATCTTTGAAGCTTGCTATCCAAAGAGATTTCTTAATCTGAAATCCTAGTTCGAGGTCATGCAAGTACATATGGCATGTAAATAGTTCATTTATATTTTCTTAATTTTCACATTCACCCATCTGTTAATTCTTGTATTCAATTTTACAACCTATTCAGAAAATTGTAATTTTTACAAAAATAAAGCAAAGAAAAACGTTTAAGTTATACTAGTTACAACAATTAGATGTCTAAGGAGAGTTTCAATAATGTGTAAAAAATTCTATAAACAAAGCAACCTATTAAAGATTTTATGATTCAATAGCCCATGAAATGTTGCAAATGGGATTTTGGATTAAAAACTGTGTAAACAATTTAATGAGATCTATATTTGAGATCAGACATCGTATGATCTGAAAATCAGGTCAAATGAAGTTGGACCAGCGGGGTCATGGAGAAACTACTCAGTCAAGAAGGGTACCAGGACTTGGAAACATGAAAATGTTGTAGAAGTTGTTTTTTTTTATGCATGATAGTTTGTGGTGATGTTTGTTAGCTGACGTGGTTTATAATATTTCAGTAAGTTTTTGACAAAGTTGGAAATTGCAAACCCTAGTAGAAAAGCAAGAATGGCAAATTCCTTGTTTTGTATGGACAACAAAAGCACCATTTAACATGACGAAAGTGCCATTTACCATGTGAATGTAGAGAATACCACGGTGTTTTGACAAATATTGCAATGATCTCATGAATATTGTGGTGAATGCAAGATCACCAGTCTAGTGTGTTGCAAATATGAAGGTGTTGTCATTGATGTCAACTATGTGTTAAGGAAGTTTGTTGCATAAGGAAGATGTGGAGGATAATGAGAAAATTGTGAAAAAGAGGAAAATAGATTGTTGTAGGTTGTGCATGTGTAGTTGAGATATTGAGTAAATGTTGTGAGTACATGGAGCAATCTTTATGTTGCAGTATCTGGAGATGTGTTGGAATGAAGTAATGTGCTGAGATGATGTCTCTGGTTCTTGGTTTCCAAGTGCTTTTGAGAAAATTTGATAAATAGAGAAAACAATGTTGTGCAAGTGTTTAAAATGTGCTCTGGGATGTGCTCTACATTTCTTCTATGTTGATGCTATGCCTGTGTGGATTTGATATGTTGTTCAAGGTTGTTAGAGGTTGCTATATTCAGAATTTGGGTTTCTGGATTGTTGTACAAAGTGAGATATTTTCACCAATGTGTGAACTAGTTTTTTAGTAATGTTTTTTGTGGTCTGGGAGAAATTTATTTGCTCCGTGTTTGTCCGCAGTTTGGCTTCAAGTTGTGCGGATTTGGGAAGTTTCTTATAATGTTTGTATCTTTCAGAATTCAAGGTTTCACTTGATTTGGTACAGTACAATGTGTGTTTCATGCGTCAGTGTGCGAATAAGGTTTACCGGATGTTTTGGGTTTAAGTATTTTTATGATGTGAGCTTGGGTGAAGTCTTTGTTGGATCTCAGGTGGTTCATGGATTATTCTAGATTGTGTTCAATTGAATTTTGTCATCCAAAAGTTTCAGATTGATTTAAGGAAGCGTGTACTTAATGTTTTATGGTGTTTAGCCCGGGTATTGGCCGACCTTGTGTTAGCACTACATGTGAAGTTTATGAAAGCGTGTTGAGGTGTGTTAGGATTAATTTGGGTCCTAACTAAGGACTTATATGGGTCGCCTTCATTCCTATCCACCGTGGGAATGTTTAGGTGCTGACCTAATTTTAAATTTTAAATGTAATGGATAGTTGTTGACCTTATTGTAGGTTTTCAAGGTTGAGGTTGATATAAATAAGAGTAATGTTGTTGTAAGATGCAAGAGAGAGTCAAGATAGCTGTGAGATTGATGTGAGTGAAGAGTGTGATGCGAATTATAGAAGTTTACATGTGAATTTGAGCAAAACAGTGCGAATTTCAAAGTGTTGGATTCCTGAAGGCAGTGAGCTAAAGGTGTCCAAAATCTTTCATGCAAGGCTATGAAAGTGTTGGAGCTTTCGTGATGGATTCCCTGTTGCATTGAGAAGTTGTTCTTTGTGTAATATTTCTCTTCTATCTTCTTTGTTTCTTTCTGTGGCAGTGAGCCTTGGCTATGAGCCTTTTTGGACAGTGTGTCCTATTCTAACTGTGAGCCTGTTGTGACCTTTTCACACATCGCCCCATTCAAGATGGGGACCCCCTAATTTTCTGCTCCGTTCCGGTCTTTTGGCTTGGGTTTTTCCTCTCTCTCTCGCTCTGTCTCCTTTCTGGTGTCCGTCTTCCGGGGGTTGTGTCGTCTTTGAGCTTAAACGTGAAAATATTGGCCAAGTTTAAAATTAGGGTTTCATCATTTGTGGTCAATTCAAGGTCAAGTAAAGTCAGTAAATTGAAAATTGAACTTAATATTGTTGTCAGCAGACATCCAGCAGGCTTCCAGCCAGTTTTCATTGGATTCCAAGGTACTTACTATTTTTAGTAAGTCTGCTATTCAGGGCAATTTGTCAGCTATTTTGAGATTCCGATCATCACACAGCATTCAGAGTACATCAGACTGCTTGCATGCCAAATTTGAGCGAAAACGGATAACTTACTATTTTTAGCAGTCCGGCTTCCGGCCTGAATTTCAGGGTCCAGATGCAGAGATTTTCTTTGCATGTCTGGATATTCCTTCTGGGTTTTTCGAGACCTTCGCAACGATATAACATGCAAGTCGAAATGACCACTTTTAGGATTCAGCCTTCCGAGGCTATTTTTAGGGTTTGCATGTCGAGGTTTCTTTTGCATGTCAGATGATTCTGATGGGTTTTAGAGCTTAGCGATGGTGTGACATGCACAAGCGAGGATTCTCCTTGATGGGAACACTGTTTTTGGTATGCCCGGCAGTGCTTCCGGCAGTTCAAAATCATGAGCTGATCGCAGTGCCGCAGAAACGAGAGCAAACGGAGATCTTTTGATACGCATGCAATGCAAATTAGGGTTTCCGGCTTCGGAGCCTAAAAATAGGCATCAAAAGTCAAAATCTTCCAAAACCGATGTAAACCATCGCGATCAGCATCCTTCAAGCTATTTGCTGGTAAAATTTCGAGTCAAACGGAGCACTTACTATTTATAGTAAGTCAAATTGGAAACGTGCTAAAAATAGTAAATCAGCTGCATGCGTCAGTGTCGGCCAGCAAGTCACGTGGTGAGGATCGCCTCATCCAAATTTCACGTCGATCGGAGCTTGGGAGCTATCAGAATCAAGAGCTTACTATTTTTAGTAAGCCACCCTCAGAAATAGGCTATAAATAGCAGGGCGACTAAAGGTGGCAATACCGACAAGTTGATAAATTCATGAGGATGCCATGTTTAAAATTTCAGGCCATTCCAAGCTTCAGAAGTCCAAATTCAGAGAATTTACTATAAATAGCAGGGCACGTAGGCTGGCGGGGATGATGAAAAATTTGTCTAAGTCTGGAACTTCGTCTGGCAGGCATGGAGAAATCCGCCCATCTCAACTAGAGGCATGAAAAAATTTCTAAGTGTGAGTTTATCCACCACCCAGGGCAAAATGCGCCCAAGGCAGGAAAGTCAAACAAAAGTCAAAGTTTTTATCCTACAGCAGGGGCAAAATGCGCCCAAAATAAAAGAGGAAAAAGTTGAAAAAGTTTCTAAGTATGAGAAATCCGCCTCAGGGGTCAAAATGCGCCCATCCTCCTCAGGGGGTGAAATGCGCCCAGTTCACAAGGTGGTCAAAGCAAAGTCAAACATGAAAATCCGCCTCCACCCTCAAAATGCGCCCAAGGGAAGTTGATGGAAGTTAAAAAAATTTCTAAGTATAAAAATCCTCCTCACCCCTCCAAATGCGCCCATCCTTCACAAGCATGAAAATGCGCCCAAGGTAGGAGTCAACAAGAAAGTCAAAGTTTTTCATCCTCCTCAAGGGGCAAAATGCGCCCAAACAAGGCCATGTGAAGACAAAACATGGGAGTTGAAGAGTCGCCCAAGGACGTTGGAGAAGCTTCATCCATCAGCTACATGAAAATGCGCCCAAAGTAGGAGAGGGTCAACAAGGTCAAACATTCTTATCCTCCTCCAGGGCTAAAATGCGCCCAAACTTGTGCATGTCAAGACAAAAGATAGAAGGCGAAGAGTCATCCTCTTGCTAGGATCA
The DNA here is from genome assembly GCA_007258455.2 of Sequoia sempervirens. NCBI lineage: Eukaryota > Viridiplantae > Streptophyta > Pinopsida > Cupressales > Cupressaceae > Sequoia > Sequoia sempervirens. The sequence continues at coordinate 62,422 of VDFB02021066.1, read as the reverse complement.
AATGCGCCCATGTTTGGATTGTAAGTGGTAAATAAAGGTGGTAAATAGGATGAAAAATTTGCCAAAGCATGGTGAAAAGGTAGTAAAAGATAGGCGTTATTCCCCTCCACACTAAGAATGCGCCAAGGGTGGTGAAGGCAAGGTGGTAGGTTAGGCGTTCAAAGTGATCAAGGTATGTGTGGCGTGATTTTTAAATATCCTCTCAAAGTGTGATATGCGCCTAAGGTTATAGGTGTTGGAGATTTTTTTTCCTAAGGCGTTGGAAGTGGTAAGTGTTAGAAAATATTCCAAGGTGTGGAATAAAATGCTAGGTGAAGTGTGCGCCTAGGGAGTAAAGGAGTTATAAGGTGATTTTAAAAATCTTGAAGGAATTGAAATATTTCGAAGTGTGCTAAGTGCTCAGGGGAGGAAAATAAAATATTTTCTAAGTGTTGAAAATTTGCCTAGGCGTTGGGCTTTTGAATAAATATTTTCCAAGTGTGGAGTGAAATACAAATGAAGTGAGGCGTGCCGGGAATATAAAATTTTCCAAATGAAGTTGATAGAAATTTCTCTCCACTGGCAAATGAAATAAAATTTTTCTAAGGCAAGTTTTCGAAGGTGCAAGAGGATTTTAAAATATTTTCTAAGGAAGATTATTGAAAATATGCCTAGAACTCAATTGATAAAATTTTCCGAGGCGAGCAACTTTTCTCAGTGATGAAGTCAGAGATGGGGACATTTCAAGTTCTTCAATTTTTTTTCAAGAGGTCAAAGCAACACAGAGTGATTACAGGCGAAGAACAATTTAAAATGATGGAAATAATATTTTTCTAAGGTTCAAAATTCAAAAATTAAATGAACCCGTTCGTTGGGTACCCATGAATTCGAGACATTCTGACGAAAATTTGCTTCTGGGTACTGAACATTTGTGATGATGAATGGATTTCCAGATCTTTCAAGCTTCGCCAACACTTTTTCAGTGGAGAATTTGATCAGTGCTCGAATGGTGAATTTTCCTAAGGGAAAATTTTAAATTTTCTAAGGCAAATTTGAATAAAATGTGTTTTAAAACGAATTTTCTTCGAACGATGAATCTGAAGAGAGTTGCCTAGATAATTGTGATTAAATTCCTCGAAGATGAATTTTCCAGAGCAGATGATGAAGTTAAAATTTCGAATTCAAGTGACAGAGCTCCAGCTGGTGGATTCAAAAATGGTGAATTTAAATTTAATTTTCGAAACAAATTCAAAGGCGCCAGTCAAAGTCAAGTTTCTAGAAGAATAATATTCCCGACGACTGGAGACAAGTGTCAAAAGCACCAGAGAGGGAAAATTCGAATTCTTGAAGTGGAGTAGTGGAGTTTAATGGCACTGGCTAAAATTAACTTCTTCTAGAATTCGAATTTTAGCTATAAAATGGAGAAGTTCCCCACTCATTTTCACAACTGGAGAAGGCGAATTTGCTCTGAAAGTGAGGCATTGCAGTGAACTGTTGCTTGGAGAGTTTAAAATCTGAATGTTGCTAAGTCTGACTGAGCTTGAAGAGGTTCGAGTTTTGCTGAGGAATTGAGCTTGCTGAAGAGGCGCGCTTGAGAGTTGATCAAAATTACAGTTAAAGAAGGTACGCCATTACTGAAATCTGATTTGCTTGAATTGGAGTTGCTTAAAGAGGTACGACTTTGCTAGTGGCTGAAATCTGATTTGCTTGAATTGGAGTTGCTTAAAGAGGTGCGCCATTGCTGAGAGCTTGAAAAGTACGTCCTTACTAGTGTTGAAGTTGAAGTCTGATTTGATTAAGTTTGGTCGAAATTGCCATTTGAAAAGGACGCCTTAAGATGAAACATTGATAACTTTAAAAGTACAGACTTGCAAGATTGCTGATTACTGATACAAAGACATAGAAGTTCAATTTGCTGATTGCTGGTTGTGGAGTGAAGTCCTCAAGGTTCACTTAGAAATCTGTTCTAAGTGTCAGAACTCGAATATATTCAAGTGAAGAAGCTGAGGTTTGCAAACATGAAAGATATTGCAGCTTCTAGAATTCGACTGCAGCCCCTATCATGCCTTATTTTATTAAATCTAATTGCTGATGAAATGTTTGTTATGTTGCAGATGGCTGAAGCGAGGACAACCGGAAAGGACAATGGTGCCTCAAGACAAGCTACGATTAAGAAGCTGAGCAAAACGTTCATGCCGGAGTCAAAGTTCATTTCAAAGCTGGGCAAGTTGACAGACACGAACCTGGGCTCCGTCAACTTGGAGACCTTCAAGAACAGGCTGTTTGGAATTGGAAGTCATTGGGCTTCGGTCACTTCGCACAACATCGTCCGCAGTGGATTGTATGCAGCTGCTGGTTTTCCGCCAGCTATTCAGTGTTCAGAGTTGATTATGGAGTGCGCCAACTATTACGAGAAAGAACACCGGTCGATCACGTCACCAGATGGCCAAGTGCTTGCCAATCTCACTCCGGCAGCCATTGGTGAAGCTTTTGGGATCCCGGTGCACAGGAACATGATTTACAAGTCCAGGGAGCAAGCGGAGCTGATGTATGCTTCTGCTTTTGAACGGTGCATGGATACAATTAACACTCACTGGATGAGCACTCCGAAGCCTTCCCGAACGAAGTTGCCGAAACAGATCATAGCAGAGGACCTGAAACAGGAGTATTGTGATCTTATCATGTTGCTGAGAAGGGTTGGTGGATGCCCACAGTCCTATATTTTTGAGCCATGGATGTTTTATTACATCAACCTAGTGTTAGAAGGCAAGGATTATGTCAATTGGGCTGAGATGATCAGCGATAACATACATGAGCAGCTCCTGAGTTTGCGGAGGACTAAAACGTTTTACATGAGCTCCTATCTCATTTATATTTTAACGGATGGATGCGGTGGATCATGTGCTTGGGGCGACATGCCTCTATATTTCTCCATCGCAGGCGGTGATCCAAATGGCCTTGAGGTATTGAGGCATGTGCCATTACAGTTGCTGATTGATGGAGGTGTCATTCGGGCGAATGACCGATATGATTTCTCTCGATGGTATTCTTCGGCTATCACAGGGCGTGGCTTCTTCGATGCAGCACAGGCGGATTCAGCCAGGATACATAAGGCTATGGCCAATATTATAGATGGAGTTCAGAATACTTTCGAGGCCATATTTGCTAGGCGGCTGAATCCTGATGAGATAAGTCTTGATAATTTGAGGGGTTTGCTGGTTCCCTTCTTCGCAGATGTTAAGACCTTTGTACAGGATGACTTTGAGAATACTGCTACATTCTCCACTTTGATCCAGAACACGCAGGACTCATTAGCTGCTTGGAGAAAATCTTGTACAAGGCACGAGCATTCAGTCACGGTGTTAGAGTTTCAGTTGGATTGTGTTCCACCGATTTCAGCTCAGGAGGTTGAGGCCGTACTTAGCAGATTTGTTGAGTTGGCAATCAAAGAGAAGGCAAATGGGAACACACTACTGGACGAGGAGCTTCTAGAAGACTGAATATGGATCATTTATTGCATTTGCTATTTTTGGGAGTGAGTGGGAATCTTTGATTCATTTAATGTACCACTCCCTATTCTGGCAGTTTTTAGGGTTAGGGCTGAGGTGGCGCGATTCTGGCCCCTCTATTGATTGTAACCCTAGCCGTCCTTTGGGACTTGGCTAGCTATAAAAGGGGAGTCCCCCTCATTTGTAAGGCATTAGAATTAGAAATTAGAGGTCAGAGATTAGATCAGAGCTAGAATTGAGATAGAGTTAGAGCTAGATTGTAGAGCATTTTTGCATAATTTGGAGAAGAGAGAAAGTTTTCCCTTTGAAAACTTTTGAAGAGATTGTTGTGTAACACATTTTATGATAATAGATCTTTTCATTGATGATGGAATTCGTCTAGTCATGAAATGCTAGCAAGGTTTCTTCTTCCTTTCGTATCCAAGTAGCTTAGTTCATGCAAAGTAGCTTACTTCGGTGTATGGTGTTTTATTGAGATAGCTTCGCTTTATTCCATACCACTAGCGGCTTGTTGATGATAAGTCTGCCTTGCGTGGTCAACTGGACATTATCTTGTGTTTAACTTCGGTTATGGCTTACATACTTATATGCGTTGTTCTGATGGTGTACGTATGTTAGACTGTAACTTGAATACCTTTCGTTATCCCCTTTGAAGATTGCACCGATTTTGCTGAGGCTGTCCGACGGAGGCTAGGCGAAATCTGGTTGAAGTCTATTGAAACGAAGCCCCATATACCCTGCATTTAGAATAGAGTATAAATTTCTTAGGCCCTTTCCCCTTTACTTTCCGTATATTTCTTATTAGTTTTAGGAAAAAGAACCACATTGCCAAATCATACACATGAGAACCCCCTTCAAAATCATACATTAGCTGCTAACTGCAAGAAATCTGGACAATTGTGTAAGTCCCCTCGTACGAACACAGCAATACACATCAACCAAACTGGGTCTATTCGCACTTAAGGAACCTTGGAGTTGAACATGCGAACTTTCTCGCAATCTTAGCGCATGGAATACTTTGATCAAGAGAGAACGGAGTAGCCCAAACTATTTTGTTCTGCTGTTTGGTATGGTCACAAAACCACATCAACGGAATGCATACCTCCTAGCTTCTCTTGGTTTTGTGCTTGAAAGATAGCACCTATCTAAGTTTTAGAGATTGCTTCTCATCCAGGGAGTGCAAATAGAGCTTCACAGATAGAGGTTAGTGGTTTATTTTCAGTTTTGCAGGTTGCTAGTATGGTTGTGCTGAGAGTAAAATTCGATCATAAGTCTTAGTCAGATTTTTGTGTGCTTTTGGGTATTGGTTCTATCTCTTCCTAGGCCCTAGGCATCCCTTTGAGCAAAGTTTGGGATTTTTTGATGAAGTCTATGATTTTATCTTGCAAGGTCGCCCTTCTTCCAGGCCATACCATGCGTGTGGCTTGTCTTGGGAAGCGTACTTAAATTATTTGCTGGTGTTTGATGCTATTTCTTTGTCTAGGCTTGGTCGCCATCTCTCTTAGAGTACATTGCTTCTTATTTCAGGTGATTTGGAGGAGTATTGAGTGAGTTAGGTGCATTTTAGAGGGTTTCAGTCTTGCTGGTTTGCATTTGCAGTTTTGCTGGTCTGTTATATCAGATTGTAGTAGTTGGAGTTTTTGGGCTTGTTTTCTTGGTTGGGAGTGTTTTGGAGTTGGAGAGACATTCTATAACATTTGCAACACTTTGGACATCTCTAATACTTGGCTCTTGCAGATTTTATTTCACATTGTAACGCTAATTTAGTAGTACTGATCAACTCTTTAATATTTCTGCAAACTTCTATTGTATTCCCACTCTTAGTGGAAGAAGGCTGGCCTCACCACCTTATTTATTTTCCTGCATACATTTTCATTCCCACCATTGGTGGAAGAGATAGGCCTCACCGTCTTTACTTTTTGTACTGCATATCTCATCTGCTGATCTGCTGAGCCGTTAGTTCACTCCCACTGAAATACGCGGTTGAGTTGCATAATCTACATTTCCAACATTGTACTTTCATCCCCGATGCCATATGATATCACCTCACCCATCTTGGGTCTTGAGTGAACATTCTTGGCATAGGGTTACTTTCAACAATTGATTTGATTATGCTAACGCTAATGGGTGAAGATTGCTATGTTGAAAATTGAAAAAAATATAAGGGGGTCATTTCAACAAGAGCTCTTTGCAAGTGATTGAATGCCCTTCCATCACATATGTAAGTCAGATGGGCTTTGTCACCACATCCTCCGTGGTAGAGATGCCATATTGATGATTAATTTTTGGAAGGAAATATTTTGGGTAGCATTGTGCACCTTTAATATGAGTACTATCCACCATCCTCAGAAAGATGGGTAGAAATAGGTGGTGTACAAATGCTTAGAGTCCTACTTGAGAATGTAAAGGGAAACAAAAAAAGTGAATGGATGAAATCGTTGGATTTAGTAGGATATTAACATAACACTACATGCCACCAATTGGCAAAGATGAACCCTTTTAAGTCATTTTATGTCAATAAATCTCCATTAGCCAAGGATTGGGTTATTTACACGACAAGTTTCTTGCAACAGTTTACATCATACAACATATGTTTGTAAATTGACTATTTTATGGTTAGTTTGTGTTCCTGAATTTCAATGATGTAATTTTTTTATTCTGATTAATACAAATCCTTTTTCTTATCTAGGTACTGAGGCTGTGGTTTTCACAATTAAGTTGATGACAGGGTATAGTAGGTGTACTTGATCATGGGCTAAACATAAGTTTCTATTTTAGGGGAGGTTGAAGTTGGTTAGCTAAAGAAGAATTGACATAGGCAATGGTAAGTACTATGATTGTAACTTTGGTGTAGATTTTTTTGAGTAAATATTACCATGCTTAGGGAAGAGAGTAAAGACCTATTTTCTTAAATGTGCTCCCAATTAGTGTAGACTATCATTCTCAAATTTGCTTCCAAAAAGTCTAGATGATGACTTCCTTTGTTGATCAATTACACTTTCATTGAGTTTCATTTTTTTATATTATCTCTAAGTTCCACGGAGTTTCAAGGATAGGAGATGGGGGGATACCTTGGATGGGTTTTGTGGCAATGCCTTTGGTGTGTTCCCTATCATGATATAGGTGGAATTGAGGGGTGTAGCCCCCACCACCAACTCCCAAATTAAGGCCTTCGATACCACCAAACCTTCATTGCGAATCCCATTTTTTTATAATTTTATCACTATGTTTTCTCCAATAGTAAATCCTCATTGTTTTGACCAAATCTTCATTTGTCAGAGAACTAATGATGAAGTTGGGGAATTTGACTAGTCTAAATGATGAAGGTTGCACAATTGAAGATAGGAATATAACCATTCTTGAATCATTTTATTTATCTTTTTTTTTGTTTTCTTGTATATGAGTTTTAGGAAAGTCCTTATAGGAGTTAGGTAAAAGATGACATCCACCACCACCCCACCCTTGCCGCTTTCTCCACTCTCTACTAAGCTCAAGGTGTCAATGACATAAATTAAGAAATATTTGAACACCAACTTCCTAAAGTTAAGATAAGAGAGCATGCATCTGAGTAAATGAAAATAGTAGCAACTATTTTAATAGTCTTTTTTGTCTTCAATACCATGTAAATACTCCTTTCTTCCAAGGCAACGATTTATGCATGCCATCATGTTGTTTTCCTATTCAAAGTTTTGACACAAATCTAAATCGTTATTATGACATAGAGAAATTATGGGACTCCCTAGCATCCCCAAGATAGTTGAGGGTCTTATAGAAGTACCTAGGCTGCCTAGGGGTGTTCAGGCATCCCCCAACACCCTTGGTAGGGAGGAATGACCTTCTGAAGTCCCTGGATTTTGTAGGGCGTCTTGAAAACATCCCCACCCTATTGGTGGCAATGGCAGGGTGGCAAGGGGACGTTTCCTCCACATCCTTGAGATGTTCAAGTTTTTGAAACACAAGTTTTGAGGGGCTCATGCATATCCTTATGGAAGATTGTATTATCTTACCTATCTTTTAGATGATCTTCCTTTGTTAAATTAGGAAAAAAGATTGGATGGTTTAGAATAATACACATGCATGTCCTTGAGATGACTTGGTCTCCAAAACATAGGCTTTGAGGGGGGCATGCATCCCTATGGAGCATTGTATTATCTTTCATATCTTTTAGATGATCTTCCTCTGAGAAATTGGGAAAAAGGTTCGGGTGGTTTAGAAGAATACCCATGCATTTCTTTATGTATGCATCTATATATTCATATGCATACATGCATGTGCACACACACATACATAGACACATAAAGACAAATGCTCCTGTGTTTTGTGCGCATTTGGTTATGTATTTAGCTCATGTGTACAAACTTTGTTCAACCTAGGAGATGTCATTATACAATAGAATTTATCTTTCCATAGCACGACTCCACAGGTCATCAAAATCAATTGTTAACATTGGGAGAGATTTCTTGTCATTAATCATGTTTATTCTTGTGATCTTGTGACTTCTTGATTCGTGGTAAAGGTTGAATGCATCTGTGGGTTGTTTGATACTGCGTCCTATTATTTCTCCTCTATGCAGATGTGGATGCTTCCTGGTTGACATTTCAAAAGCTAGCATGAAAAATTCATATGGTAATCAAGTTACATGATTGGGTTCAACCTAGCAAAAAATAACCTTGGCATGACTCACTTACCCAGCTCAACCAAACATCCAACTTCTCTGCCATGTTTCTCAATTTTTAGCATCTTGAACATGTACAGCTTGGAAATTTGGGAATTTTGATACAATCAGAGAATGAATTTTGTCTTAAGTTTAAAATTTGTGTTCATCATGGTAAATGACGACCGAACTTCTGAAGGAAACCATATTGATATTCTTTTATTTAAAAAAAGGAAGAATATGTTTATGTTTTATATTTCTTCTGCTTTTTTGTAATTAATGTGTTTCCTTTTGTGCAGGAGTGTTTGAAGCAACCATCAGTGGTAACAGTTTTTTTTGGAGCTAATGATGCAGCTCTCCTAGGGAGGAGCAATGAGCGGCAACATGTGCCTCTTACAGAGTACAAGGCGAATCTTCACCAGATCATAACTCATTTGAAGGTTTTGTGAAGGAGATTTGAGCAGAATGTCTTAGAATTTAAGTTTAAAAGGATTGTTGGTGGTCTATATCTGTTTTCAAATTTCAATACTACCTAATATCTTTTGGTCTGAAAGAGTGTACATGCATGATAGTTGGAGTTATCTTTCAACTATGTAGCTAATTGAATGAATATGTTAGAATAATCTTTAGCTTATAGCAGGAGTGCAATTATTCAAAGGAAGCCACACTTCAATTTACTCTATTTCTTATATCACATATGAAGTTCTTAATCCAATTTGGTACATGAATGTGTGGCATCACAGGACTCAGTGGAACTCATTATGCATTGGAAGAAATACATGTACTTATCTTGATGTAAAGATGGAAGCAGATTCCACTTTCAATGGAACTTGAGAATCTTATGATAGTTTACAGAAATTTCTCCATAGCCCCCAAATTTTTAGAATTATTGTAGGTGGATGTTACAAGCCCAGCTGTAGCTGGCTGTGCTGGTGCAAACCCTTAGTAGAAACTTTAGGTCTAAAAAATACAAAGTAATAAATATGAATGTTCTAAAATCTTATGAATTTTGTCTGCTTTAAAGCCCAGGTCTGAAACTCAAAATCTGAACTTGAATACTTTGAAACTACCATACAAATTTGGGAATTGGAAACTGCTGCAAAGTAGAAATTTGAAAATGGAAATAATAAAGTTGGAAATTAATGGCAAAAAATAGAAGATGATTTTTTTTCTTCTATTTCTCTTTTCCTGAAGGTTGGAAAAAGATCGCAACTTCATGATTGTTGCAAATTTAGATCTTGCAAATTGTAGAGAAGAGAAAAACTCTTTTTTGAGAGTATGGGTTCATACTCAGGTGCAAATTGAGGACATTATGGATGCTGCCTTAGCCCAAACAGAGTGTCAGACTTCTGCACAACTGCTTTCACGAAATATATGATGACTTTATAAGGCCTGAGAAGTGAGAACTTAATTATGACTACTCCCCTTCATGACTTATTCGCTTTATGCATGTGGGATAATCACTTCTTACATACATATTATATCCTAGCAATCCATTTGTTGAATTTGTACACATTGACCAAAATGTTGATTGGTGAACCCACTGTGTTGAAGGATGAGTGAGCCCATCGGTCTCAAAAGTGTATAGCTACATAAAGAATGGGCTGAGTGTACTAGCACTCTATAACAACACATCATATCATAGCATCTCAAAATTGAAAAAAGATTCATTCTTTACAAAACAACATTCAATGAACTACAAACCTCTAGAACTTGGTCATTAGCAAATTTCCAAGAAAAACCTCTCAATGGACCCATAGATGGGCTCAGATTTGCAAGGTAGAATTCAAATGATTGTTCGTTCTTCAAGCAGTTCCCATACTATGCCCCTATAGGTAGAAAACCCATGTTACCAGGTTCTTGTAAACCCCCTGTCCCCCCATACTCGTATGGGTACGATTCAGGTCCGGTTCCCGGGTTGGTCCCCCTTTGGGTTCGCCCAGGGTTCCTCTTGGGCTCCCCGGGAGGGACCCTAGGGGGCTCAAGGGCTGCCCCAAAAAAAAACAGAAAAAAACTTATTTTTTTAAAACATTTTTATAAACAAAAGAGTGCCTGGTTACCTAGTTCTCCCTTAAATGATAAAATTGTGAAAATGGTGTGTGTAATGAAGATTTATGTGGTTTCAAAGGCCATAATTTGGGCTTGGTGGCTGCCCCTTGACCCTGCTGGGGGAAATGGGGTGCTGCCTCTCAACCCTGTTGGGGGTGTTGCCCTTAAACCCCTATGAGGGGCACTGCCCCTCAACTCCATTGGGGTCTCCACTCCTAGACCCCCACTAGTTATTAGGATCTCTTGTCACATAAGAAACTTGATTACAATGAGGAGGTGATGAGGAATTGAGATCTAACTCTTGAGTATGTTGACTTAGGCGTTATTGTTGCACAACTTGCTAGAAAATATGTTTAGATGAGGCAGCTTGTACAGTACATGGCTAGTGGAGGTATCATTGTAAGTCATTGTAGTTCAAGTGAAATTGAACCAAATGTTGACTACAAAATTTAGATATCCTGTAGTTAAATGGTCTACAACTGTTCTCCAAAAAATCCAAGGAAGGATGAACATTATATATATAATAATATTCCCGACTATCTAACTTAGCTTTAGCAATGAAAACATTGTGGAAACTACATACGAGGTGAGGTTTTCCATGATCAAGGTTACTAAAATAAAAATACAATGTATATACTCAATGTGGATTCGCTCTTCACTCTAGCAATATTCAGTAAACAAGTTAATAAAGGTGTAACTATCCTCCAGGACCACCTCAATTAGCAACTTGGAAGGGGAGATGACAAACTTCTGGACAAGCAAATGGAATGGCTATGCTGAGCTCCCTCAGCAATATACTCACTGCTTGAGCAGTTTTTTGAGAATAAAGGCATAACAGAACATGCTGATTAGCACATTGCAAATCAGCTAGGACTCGCCGAGTGGAATTAAATACTTATTTAAAATTTGAAGGACTTTTATCAAATGTAATGTCAGGGTTTGAAAAAGGAGTTCTTGAACAATCCTTCTCACTACAAACATGTAACATAAAGGTTTTGCCTGAAATGAATAATGGAATGTTAACAGTTAGAATGAAAACCAGCAAACAAGCCACTCCTTCAACGAGATGGAATGAAATCTGGAATTACATGATTTGTTCAGTCAGCTTCTCTATTTCTTATTTGTCCTTAGGCAGTTGTCCTCTTTCAGCAATATGTTTAGAGTCTTGGACAATGAACAACATAAGTACACATGGTACATAATAATCCAACATCCAATTCCAATCTCCATTTATAACTAATCAAATAATTAGATTCCATAATCAAAATCTAAGTTGTTGGTTCTGATATGGGAATGGGTACGGGTTTGGGGTTTGAGTATGCTGGTACTAAATTTTTTTTCCTCGGGTATGTCTATGTATATATATGTGTGTGTGTGTGCAAAAAATAATATACTACACAGAATTGAAAATACATAGGTTACTTGATACTAAAAATATACACCATATAGAGGTGAAAATACATTTGATATTTTATACGATGATACCTGATATTGATAAAGGTAATCAATAATTCAATGTAATATCATATATGTCCAATCATTAAAAATTTGAAAATAGCAAATACTAAAAGTAAATAGAACAAAAAAAATCTGTGTCTTGCTCTCTAGAGAAAGCATCTAGATATAAGTCCACGCTTGGTTCAACTTCATTTGAACTATAAGTACCGTAGTGCCACTCCTAATAGCTACATCATGTGTAGGAGCATCGCCATTACCTAAAGTGTCTCTAGCAAGCTTTAGAATAGATGCATCCAAGTTGGCACACTTATGGGTTCTATCCCAATTCTTCGTTGCCCTTTGCATGTAGTCAACTTCCTTATGTGATAGGAGATGCAAGTTGGAATGGACATAGATCAAATCTTCTGCTTTTTTGTAGCCAACCAATTGTATTTAATTGAGTAGATAAATGAGTATGTATTCCAATTCAGCTCCATCAAAGAACTTGCAACCTATTGAAATTGGAGAGAAAGTCAATACAACTTAAAAATGTGAAAGAATGGTGAGAATGTTGAAAAAATAAATAATGCTTACTTGTGATTGAAGTTTAATTGTAAGAGGTTGGAGGAACATATAACTTTGCTCATGGAGGTACCACCATGTGTGATCATCCATCTTGTATTTGTCTAGAAGAGTGCAAATACTATGATCTCGTGATGAGATGAACCTACCAAACTCAGTTTTAACATTATCCACCACTTTTAGATCTGAGAATATTCTTTGAAATGCTTTCTTGTACCCTTCAACAACTTCATTGTCTCTATGTGGTGTTGTTGTCCTAGGCAAAGGAATATCGTTGAGCTGTAATATTTGGGAGATAATGCATATACAAAGAGATGCAAGGGTGTGGTCATCTTGTTCTAGCGATCAAGAATGACTTTTTTCACCTTTAGGAAAAATATTTCTTTGGGGTCATTCTCTTTATCTGCTATTATTTCTTTTATATTTTTATCATAGAGTCCATGGCATCATAGATTTCTCCCAAACAAGGTTGATTTGTATCAATGAATTTGATCATGCTTATGATGGGTGTAAATGTAATCAAATCTTATCAAATAGGATCCTAAGAAATCTAAAGGAAATACTAAGTCTGAAATTCTGTGTAAGAATTCTAAGTCAAGATTCTAAGTTTCAGATTTTATTTTCTTATGCTGAATGTACTGATTGCAGAACATTTATGAATTTCGATGTCTACACTCAATGGTTTCCATCATGCTTTATACTAGAGAGGGGAGACACATCTCCACAAAGGTACGCGCCTCCAAGGAGAGACGCGCCCCATGAGAGGATGTGTCCCTTGAAGGGCGTAGGTTTCTCATAGCCGATTATTACTAATTGGTGGTAAACAAAACAATGTTAGTACCCAGCGATAAGTATAAAGCAAAGTTCGATTTATATATATCGAATTCCATTAATTCGAATTTCTCATTTTTTCAGAAATATTAAATGATGAGTAATTTCGATCATATATAAATGATGATGATGCTTTCAGCAATCATCATTTATATCTGACCGAAGCTACCTTTCATCAACACTCCCTCTTAGCTAGGGAAGATATTTCAAATCAAATAAGTAGAGATATCACCTTCCACGTGATATCAAAGATATGGTATGTTTTACTCAATATTGTCAAGTCACATGACATTCTTCATAACACATCTTCATTATGGTATGTGCACTGACATCAAGTCACATGATGTCTACCATAATTCATGGCATATCCACGGATATAAATATCCACCATGATTATCTCTTAAGGATCACAATGATCTTCAGATGACATCAAGTCCCATGATATCCATCAAAGTGTCCAAGAGATACTATCATGACATGTCCATAGATATCAAGTCACATGATATCTATCATGATAGTTTATCATTGTAGAGTCGTCACTTTACAATGTCAAATACAAGTGCTCATTATTAGAAAGATCGTCACCTTTCAATAATGTACACAAGGGGAGTAGGCCCATAAGGTCATGGAGTCACACACATGACAAAAGAGTTTACACATTAAACATCTTTATATATTAGTACAACTTTTATAAACAATTTGAATTTCAACATAATATCAAATTACATTTCAACCATACCAAGTTTCTTCCTGAAGTGTTCTACCTTGATTCGGGAGAGAGGCTTGGTGAGAATGTCTGCTGTTTGATCATTTGTACTAACATACTCCAACTAGATCACTTTCCTTTCCACCATGTCTCTTACATAATGATAGGGGATCTCAATGTGCTTAGATCTATCATGGAAGACAAGATTTACAGAGAGTTTGATGCAACTTTGATTATCACAATGAATGATTGTAGGATTCAAGGCCTCACCAAAGAGTCCCACAAGTAATTTATGAAGCCAAACTGCTTCTCTTGCCCCTATAGAGGCTGCAATGTATTCAGCTTCTGTTGAGCTCTGTGCAACTGAAGACTGTTTTCTGCAAATCCAGGAGATCATAGCGGATCCTAAACTGAAGCAACATCCTGATGTGCTTTTCCGATCGGTTACACTTCCAGCCCAATCTGAATCAGAGTATCCATGTAGATCTAGTTGGTCATTCTTGTAAAGAAGAATCCAATAGTGCCTTGAAGATATCTCAAGATATGTTTCACAGCCATAAGATGAATTTCCTTTGGTTCACACATGAACTGGCTGAGAGCATTCATTGCAAAGCAAATATTAGGTCTGGTATTAACCAGATACATCGAGGATCCAATCATTTGTCTATATAGGGTTGGATCTGCACATTTGGATTCTGCTGCTGCTTCTTTCAGTTTGTGAAGGTTGGTTTCCATAGGTGTAGACATGGGTATACAGTCCAACATTCCAAATCTCTTCAGAATATCAATAGTATACTTTCCTTGGTTTAGTATAATGCCCTCTGTTTTCTGCCATACTTCCAAACCTAGGAAGTAGTGTAGAATGCCCAAGTCTTTCATGTCAAATTCGGAAGTTAGATCCTTCTTTCCTTGAGCAATGAGGTGATCTTCTCCTGTCATCAACATATAAAATAATTATTAACATATCACCTTTGATTACCTTGAAGTAGAGATTAGGGTTTGCAGCATTTTTGGAAAATCCTAGTCCCAAGAGGTAGCTGTCAATTCTTTCATACCAGACCCTGGGAGCCTGTTTAAGTCCATAGAGTGCTTTCTTTAATCTGCACACATGCGAGTTAGGTTTATGTATCGCAAAACCTTCAGGCTGTTCCAGATAGACTTCCTCTTCAATGGTTCCATTAAGGAAGGGAGTTTTTACATCAATTTGATGGATCTTCCAGCCTTTAGCTATAGCAATGGCTAACATTGCTCTCACAAATGTGTAACGGGCAACAGGTGCGAATGTTTCTTCATAATCAATGCCTTCCTTTTGAGAGAAACCTCTTGCCACAAAACATGCCTTATGTTTTTCTATACTGCCATCAGCAACATGCTTGATTTTGAAGAGCCATTTGGAAGAGACAACAGATTTCTCCTTCGGTCTAGGCACTATATCCCATACATCATTCTTTAGAATGGATTGATATTCCTCCGTCATTGCATCTTTCCATGCTTGATGTCTGAAGGCTTCTGTAACACTGACAGGTTTTGAATTTATGATGTTGTTCATTAGAGCAACATAGCTAGAGAACCATTTGGGTCTTTTACTTTCCCTAAACGTTCCTTTGGGTGCTGCATGATTCTCAGCTTCTTTGATCATCTTTCTAGCCCAAAGTGGCCTCTTTCTACCGTTGTCATCTGTATTCTCATCTGAAGTAGATAGAAGTTCATTTGGCACTTCCTCAGGATACTCCCTCTGAATCTCAGTAGCAGGTTCCATTTCAGATACTTTAGGGGAATAGGTTTCTATCTCACTAGAACTTCTTGCCCTTTTGAATGCAATGTCTTCTTCAAATATGACATCTCTGCTCAATTCAATTTGTTTATGCCCGGGTACGAATATCCTGTACGCTTTGGAGGTTTCACTATATCCCACAAATATCCCTTTCTTTCCGGAAGGTTCTAGTTTGAATCTCTTCTCTTTGGGCACATGAATATAGACGGGACAGCCAAAAATCCTAAAATGACTAATGTCAGGTTTTATGCCAGTGAAGGCTTCTTCAGGAGTTTTGTTATCAAGATGAGGATGAGGACATCTATTTTGGATGAAGACAACAGTCCTAGAGGCTTCTGCCCAGAAAGAGGTTTCAATGTTTTGGTCAAGCAACATTGCTTTAGCAGCTTCTACAATGGTTCTATTTTTTCTTTCAGCAACCCCATTTTGTTGAGGGTTGTAGGCAACTGTGAACTCCCTCTTAATTCCAGCACTCATGCAGAATTCCTTAAAAATTTCAGAGGTGTATTCTTTCCCATTGTCTGTCCTTAAGGTTTTTATTTTCTTCCCGGAGAAGTTTTCTGTAAGTGCTTTGAACTCTTTGAACCTTTTGAGGATTTCTATTGACTCTTTACACTTAAGGAAATAGATCCAGGTTTTCCTAGAGAAGTCATCTATAAATATGACATAGTATAGAAATCCTGCTTTAGAAGGTACAGACATGGGTCCACATAGATCTGAGTGAACCAGTTCTAACACATTTAGGGTTTTGCTCAAGCTATTGTGAAAGGATCCCTTTATATTCTTTCCTAGGGCACAACCTTTACAAGTTCCTTCATGAGATGGTTTTAACTTTGGTAAGCCTGTTACAAGTTTTTCCACAGAGGGTAGGGCACGGAAATGAAGGTGTCCTAATCTTCTATGCCAAATCTCATTTGAATCAAAGGTGTCAAGGGTAAGGGCTTGTTTAACTTCAGTGCATAGTTTGTAAAGGTACCCTTGTCTTAAACCTATGGTTTGGGCTTTCTTGATAGTTGAGTTTTTAGGCCATGCTAGAACTTTCCCATCCATGAAGGTAACTCTATATCCATTGTCCTCAAGGGCAGAGATGGATATTAGATTTCTCTTTATTCCAGGTACAAATAAGACTCTAGTGAGTTGAAGAGAAAGACCAGACTTTAGTTTGATGGAGCAAGTTCCAACCCCTTTTATAGGGTGTGCAGAATCATCCCCAATGGTTACTTCTTCATCAGTCTTTTCAGTCAAAGTGTCTAGGTGTTCTCTGAATCCTGTGATATGTCTAGAGGAACCACTATCAATTACCCAGTTGTGGGTGTTGTTAGATACTTGACTAGATAAGGCTGTATAAAACACAAAGTTCTCAGATTCATGATCTGAATTTGTCTTCCCTACTTTGGCAAAAGATGCTTGTTGCTTTGATTTGTCAGGGCACTTCATTGCATAGTGGCCATATTGATCACATCTAAAGCATTGTACTTGAGAGATGTCTTTCCTTTTAGAAGATCCCTTTCCATTGGAATTTCTTTTCCTTTTAAAAGATCCTCTCTTGTAGGAGTTATTCTTACTCCTTTTAATAGATGTTGTGTTGAGCACATGAATGTCTTCATCTATGTTCTTCTGTTTATTTTCTTTTGTTGAGAGTCTTGTTTCCTCTTGAAGGCAGTCTGTTCTTAGCCTATCAAACTTGGGGAGTTTAGATCTCGCACTTATTCCTTGAACAAATGACTCCCATGAGTTTGGTAGGCCTCCTAGTGCAATTAGAGTTAACTCTTTGCTATCTATCTGATATCCAATTGTGGATAATTGATCCCTTAGTTCAGAGATCCTCATGAAGTATGCATTAATAGTTTCTCCTTTGTTTATTTGGGCATTATTGATTTGCCTCTTTAATGCAAGAGTCCTATTGGTGTTGTTGATCTCATAGGTGCTCTCAAGAGATTTGAACATTTGATATGCAGTTTCATGTTTTGCTAAGATGGGCACTATATGATCCCTAACTACATCTACTAAGATTTTCATGGCCTTTTCATTGTCTTCAATCCATTGAGTTTTCTCAGGATCAGCCTCTGGTTCTTTTTTGTTTTCTCTCACAAGTGAGTCGAGTTTATTCTCTTTAAGAATATTCTAAACTTCCATGATGTGAAGTTGTTTGCTCCTGCAAGACGATCTTCAAATCTGATCACACTTGACATTATGAAGAATGTGATGTAAATTCGATTTTTTTAAAAAAATACGAATTTTCTAAAGCAATCTGATATCTAGATTTGATTTGGATTCACACAACTTGGCTTTGATACCATGTAAATGTAATCAAATCTTATCAAATAGGATCCTAAGAAATCTAAAGGAAATACTAAGTCTGAAATTCTGTGAAAGTATTCTAAGTCAAGATTCTAAGTTTCAGATTTTATTTTCTTATGCTGAATGTACTGATTGCAGAACATTTATGAATTTCGATGTCTACACTCAATGGTTTCCATCATGCTTTATACTAGAGAGGGGAGACACATCTCCACAAAGGTACGCGCCTCTAAGGAGAGACGCGCCCCATGAGAGGACGTGTCCCTTGAAGGACGCGGGTTTCTCATAGCCGATTATTACTAATCGGTGGTAAACAAAACAATGTTAGTACCCAGCGATAAGGATAAAGCAAAGTTCGATTTATATATATCGAATTCCATTAATTCGAATTTCTCATTTTTTCAGAAATATTAAATGATGAGTAATTTCGATCATATATAAATGATGATGATGCTTTCAGCAATTATCATTTATATCTGACCGAAGCTACCTTTCATCAACAATGGGCTTGGTGAAATTCAAGATTTAGTCCACACAAGCCAACCATTCATCATCAAGGATCAATGATTTGATCGTTTGGGCCCTTTGTGAGTTTGATTGCCTCCACACCCCATTGGTTGCTAATGACCATGGTGTTCAATGCCTCTTGCACCCCCACAAATAATCTCAAAATGATTATGTGGGATGTGAATTGAGTCTCAACAATCTAAGTTAATACAAATACAAATTTAAATATTAAATATGTCATATAAATTAAATTTAAAATAAATATTGAAATTTCATAAATTTACCTTCAACACCTCTAAATTGGTAAAAGTTTTGAAGATGTCTTGTGACATATGATTGTTTGTCACGAACATTTGAATCTTCTCACTCTTGGTGTATATTTGTTTCACCCATTTTATCTGAGTGCCAATCTTTTGCATCACCAAGTTAAAGAAGTGGACGACACATGGTGTCCAAAAAAATAAGTTTACATCCTTCACAATTAACCATCTTAAAAAACATTGCCCCTTTAGGATACATCGCAATAATATTATTTAAGGCTGGTTTTTACAATCTTTGTATCCATAAAAAATGGACACTCCTATTTGAACCCATGAATCCTTAATTGGTTTTGGTTATGCTTGTACATTTTTTTCTTTTGCAACTAAGGTGGTGCGCACCTTCTCATACCCAGGACTCTTGCAACCAAAGGGTGTTTGACTGTTGCCGTCACCATTTCTCGCCAATATGGTGATCTCACCAAGCTGAAAGGAAGATCATTGGTGTAATGCAACATGCAATGTATTCATTTGTTGTAATGTCCCCTTCTCTCAGTGATCAGTCCGGACGCTCATTAGCCTATTCCGGAGGCCCGTAGGCTCGTTGAGGTAAAATTAGGGTTTCCATGTTTGGAGGTTCTATGGCTTTTTTGGGAGTTTACTATTTATAGTAAATTCTATTTTTGGCAGTATGCAGTTGTTAGTCTTTAGGTCTTCATTTTCAGTTGGAGCAATTATATGAGTTCAAGTTCTGGCTTCTGAAAACTTTATATTGGAGAATTTCGTAAATAAAGGCATTAATGTTATAATTTGTAGTCGACCCCTTGGCCTAGGGAAATAACTTTAAGTTGTTCTTTAAAAGTGGACTTGAAGGGGGACGCCTTCATTAAAGGAGGAATACAATATTAATAAAGTTTTCAATGCCTTGGAAAATGGACGCTTTTTTAAATGGAGTTAATATTTTAAATTAAAGTTGCCTTGCAAATGGGATGCCATCTTGAGAAATTAAAGAATTTTGGAAATTTGAAGAGTTTCGTTTGTGTCCTTTGGTGCGCCTTGAAGGAATTAGAAGAGTCTTCTCTTTTTCTATAAAAGAGAAGCCAGGCTCCAGCATTTGACATCCATGAACTTTGCTAATGTTATGCTGTCGGAATGACAAGTGAATTTATTGCTTCGAGGAAAGCTTACCTCCTAGCCTCTTGTCCAATTTCATGTTTGAAAGATAACACCTAGTTGGCTATTTTGCTGCTTCTCAAATTAGACTAGCAGATTGAGCTCAACAGTTGAAGATTTTGATGATATTTCCAGTTTTGAAGTTGCTGATGCAGTTACAGCTGAAAGTCGATTTTGCATACAGCTTTGTGAGTGATTTTTATTTTGTTCTGGGCATTTTAGAATCTTATTTCTTTGCCTTGGGCAACCCCTCCCACCAATTTGCAGATTTTATTTTAGAGTATTTGATTTTTCCTTGCCAAATCGCCCTTCTCAAGGGCCGTACCATTTTGAGGGCATTGGAAATTGTGCCAAAGAATTAATGAATGATTTTGAGGCTGTTACTTCATCTGATCATGGGCACCTATCCTCCAGAGGTACATTGCATTTCGTTTCACGTCAATCAGAGGTATTTTGGTGAAGTTATGAGCATTTAATTGTTTCACAGTTGCTGGTTCTTCATTTCATGTTTGCTGATTATTATTATCAGACTTTAGAAGTTTTGATTTTTTGACTCATGCTCAGCTTTTAGAGAGATAATTATTTGTATGGGATCATCCAATACTCATGTGCTTTGAAGCTATTGTAATTTATATGTAATTTGTAACTCTCTTCCTTTATTGTAAGACTGTAAAAAGTAGTACTGTTCCAGTCCTTATTTGCTGCAATTATTTCTTATTTCTCTCATAAGTACCCTTGGATGGTTTACCACCAGTGTGGATAATTGAATTTGTATCTCTTTGTACCCACTATCAAGTGGTGAATCACCACTCTTAAGTGGATGCCCGTCGCAGCGGGTGAATTAGATAGTTGAATCTTCATGGCTGGTTATCCGTCTGAGTTTACTGCCTATTTGTAATAATTACTCCGTCATATGTTAGCACCTCGCCCTCACTGGGATCTTGTGTGCACATTCTTGACGTTGAGTTTTATTTTCAGTTTAGTTGTATTCAATTTCTGTATCAAGTTGAATCCTAGGGATCCTCTGACCATATGCCTGCCCCTCTTCCTTAAGTGGTTTTAGGGCACATTCTTGGTTAGAGTTGCTTTGATAGATTTTGAATTTGGAGCTAACGCTAATCAAGTTGGCCAAGTGCTGGTTTGTGTTGTGCAATTCAATGAAAAAATTGATTAGCATATTTCATTTGCATTGCCCATTACTTCATTTTGAAATGCTTTCTCCAATGGGCTTGTTGTGGGAAGAAAAAGAGGAATCTTCTTCTTGGATTGATGGTGTCTCCAATAAAGGATGTGGGGCAGCCACTATTGAAGGAGACCCTATAGGTGGCCTCTTTGATCCTTTCTTTGTTGAAGGATGAGATTTTAATTTTGCTCTTTCAATGACAACATCAACTTCTTGTTTTCTAATATTATGTCATAATTTGTTCTTTTGGCAACCTCTTCTTCTTTGGCGCTTGACAAAATTTAATTCCATGGCCAGTCATAGCACATACGTGAGTTTTCACTCAACTATATGAGGTCTTATATTTCACCTTGCATCGATTACAACGCCAAAGAAAAGTCCCACCTCTTGGAAGTTGTTCAATCATCATAACATTTTTCTATATAGGTGAAACTTGATATATTTGAACTTTCTATTTGCCTTAGGGGCCATAAAACTTGAACTAGGAGCCATTCTAAATAGATTGCTATTATAAGAAAAATAATAAAAAATTGAAACAACCCTACAATACATGTAGATGTAATAAATATAAAAAACAAGTAAAAAAAAATCAAAATGTTTCAAAAAAAATCTAAAGAACTTGTATTTTTTTTGTTGAAAAAAACTCGAAAAAATTCTAAAAAAACTTGAAAATTCCTCACAAAATACTTTACTTTGATTGATAAATGTCCTTGTGCAAGTTAGATCATTCCCATAACACTTATCAAATGTCTTTGGCACCTTTGCAATCATTTACCTCCAAAAAACCCAGCAAGCTTAAAAAATGCAAAAATGACAACTTCCAATGATATTGGATGTTTGTGTGGGCTTGTGTTCATGAAATGAATCAATAGCAAGTGTTTTGAGGCAATTTTAGGTTTTCAATCATGTTTTAGGGTTAGAAAATGCATTTTTTATTGTCAAAAAAGGGTGGATTTGATAGTTTTAACTATGGGTTCCCCAAGGCATAGTTGGGCATCACTCGGATTTGGCCAAAGGACAGCTTTACCACCTTGGGTACCTTGTGGGTAAGTCCCAAACGCACCCACAAGGTACTTGGGGTGGCAAGGTTGTGCCTTGGCTGTTCCAATGCGAACTGGTACCTGTTCCAACATCAGAACCCGCATAGTCCAACAACATGGAAACAGGAAGAACCCCGTAACATAGATCAAAATCATATAATAATTAGAGATAACCAGCATGACTAACTCCATTTGCATAAGAAAGCAATTGTATCATCTAGGTATTCCTACTTTACATTATCATTTATACCTGCAACATTGCAAAAATGGCTTCGTTATAGCTATTGGAGTTAAAGGAAGGCACTTAGAAAAGAAACTCTTGTCAATTGAGTCAACTTCATTATCTTTTTCTAAGTTTTCAAGAAAAAGGAAAGTTTGTTCATTTATCTTTTCTATTTCTTATTTTTCTTTGTGAACTTGTTTACAAGTTTCAAAGCATGCTTTTTTTGTCAGGTGCCAAGTGGTCCTTCACTCTTGTTTAGTTGGATTTCAAGAGAATGTTAGAAAATAATAAATGAATGTGTGACCAACCCTTGTGTTCTCAGTTCACCAAATTCCGTAGTGGTGACTTCTTGTCTAGGGTGCTCACAATCATTAGGCTGCATTAGGTTTTGACAGATTTGCAGTTTGAGATTGATGACTTCTAGAGGCCTAAGCAATCTCAAAATCCAAGTTTGGTGTATGGTTAAGGGCTACACAAGTTTTAGAGTCTTGTTCCATCTCAAGGGAAGAAACCCAAAATAACAACCCTCTAATACTCGACTTAGAATCTAATATATTTTAATGTTATAGTCTCCAAGTCTTAATATGAATAGAGAACAAAGAATGTATGATACAGGGGTAGTATGGATGTCTTTCAACTCAGGGATTTAAAATTCAAATGCTTAGGGAAGTATGCCAAACCCTGCTACTTTTCCTTTCCTTTTCGGAGTTTAGATTTCCCCTCACCATCATGCCTTACTCTAAACCCTGATCTCCACCTAGAGGTATGAGTCATGTCATATTAAGATGTCCCCCTGGGCTTTCTTTCCGTTTGAATTTTTTTTTGCTTTGATTGTATTCTGATTTTTTTGAGTTTTTGCCAGAAATGGTGCCGGAAATTGAAAGAAATTGCAAAAATGCTAAAATAGAAAGAAAATGCATAAATAGAGAGGAACCTAATTTGCTGGTAATGATAGTTTCAGGTCTGATTTGTTTGGACCAGCAATCTGATTACACAAACCCTAAGCTGCCTTGCTCAAATCTGCTTCTTATTCACCTTGGATCTGATGCTGGCCTGTACGTCTGAACTAGGCGTCATAATATCACCTGTTTTCAGCCTCACAAATGGGTCAACCTGCTCTTGGGGTTTCACGCCAGGTTTGAGATACGACTTCTTATGGTAGTGCACACGTGCCAATATGAGGTCTCCAAATTGCTGCAATTTCCATGTGCTAACTGTGGAGATATGGATCTACAATTATTAATCAGAACCCCTTATTCTGATTTGCTAATAAAACTCTAGAAATTTGAAGTATTATCCTTCTGGATCCTGTGAATGCTTAGGTAATAATCTCAGCGTGAGATTATTCAATCAAGAGTCTTTGGGTGATCTCTCACACTTGCAAACTCTGTCCTATTCGAGGGATTTAACCCTCAAAATAGCTTTGATTCTCCAAACCAGCAAACCCTATTGCTCAGCTCTCTCCATTTTGCAAAATAGACATTATCAATGAATGGATCAATAACATTTGCATTTGCCTTTTAACCTCCTCAAACCCTAGCGCCCAACTTTTGACAATTCACTTTAAAAATAATATAATATTTGTCTCCTCAAAATCCAACGCCACTTTTGCAATGGGTCATTTAAAATAATATTAACTTTTGGAAACATGAGCCCTTTTAATAAAATATTTATAAAATATGTTAAAATATATTACTTTAATAAGTAGTTACTTTATCCCCCTTATAATGCCAAATTATAAAGTACTTTATTAAAAAGTCACTTTATAACATTAAATTATAGTCACTTTAATAAATTTGACTTTAATAATTTGATTAAACTGCCAACTCTCAATAATAAACTAGCAATAACCCCTGAGAGTGTTCCCAACAGAATTTCCAATTGTAGGCGTGATGACCACTGAACCTGGTATAACTTACTATAAATAGTAAGTATGAATGATATGCTCTTGAACTGCCTTCGTAAGGCCTACCAACCAATATACTGGATTGCTAAGCTATATGTGCTGAACTGGATACCCCAAGCCTGCTAACGAACCTGAATACCCTTCAAAGAGTCCCCAAAACATCTCATTAGCCTACGGGGACCAACGTCATTGGCTAACTCCATGTAATGTTCCCTTCTTAGTAACCTCGCAAAATGCTATTTTAACCTTTTTAATTTCCGAGGGGTAAAGGCACAACAAGGGAGTTCGTTTACCTAATTATTTATTATTGCCTAAGTATCAAGCTAATTTAAAAGGTGATATTAAATAATTAATAAAACAAGATGATAAAGTGACTTAAATGAAATATTTTAAATATGACTTTATAATGTCACTTTATAATTTTGAGGGAAAAATTAAGTGGGAGCTTTATTAAGGAAAAAAAGAGCTCATTGTTGAATCACTTTTGGATATTATTTTTCTCACTTCATGGAGCTTCCCGAGGGCTTTGGTGGCTACGGGTTTTAGACCCTAGAGTACCAGTTTCGATAGTGAAACAATTCTGTCCTAGCTGGAAGATTTTACTTCATATTTTCATGGTTCAGTTCATTGAATGAAATATTTGCTGCTTCATTAGGATGAGATTGGAGCAAGCTGTGGAAGAAGGGAACAAGATATATTCTGATTTTTGTGATTTTGATATATGAGATTTTGCAGCTTCAATGGATCAAGATATTGAGCTTCATATACATATTTGAGGGCGTGACTTTATTGACAAACCCTATGCGCCTTGTTTCCAAGCATAGGAGTCATGAAAAAGGTGTGTTTATGAGAACCTGGGCGAGTAAAGAGAAGAAACATGTTTTCAGATGAAGAAATTACTTTATTTGCACCATATCTTGATCGTAGTTACTACTGGAGGGTTTCTAAGGAGGCATTTGGAGTGTCTAAGGCAGGGCGATTCACTGTTTGGAAGAAATGACTGATAGAAGAGGGATTCAAGCCGCTGCTGAAACATTCTGAGTGTTCTGGGTCGTTTTCAGATCATTTCTAGTTGGGAGTCGGCCATAAAATCAGGTTGGAGCATTCTTTTTGTCAAAATCTGTGGCGTCATGGTCTATAGTTACATTTCCATGCACTAGGAGGGAGTCTAATGTTGTCTTTATAAACTGTAGTCGCTATGCATGGTTAATAGATTTTGTATTCTCAGAAAATCAGTTTATAAACTACTGTTACAGTCTTTTAGATATTTCTGGTTGATATTCAGTCTGTGTTAATGAGACTTAGCCATGTAGTTTATCTACTATGCTCCTTCTATGCATTGTAACCAGGAGTATTTGTGTTTGAAATTCCATTTTCTGCTGACCTTGGAGCCTAAGCTTGCTGCCATATTTTGAGATTGCTGTATGTGCAAGTTACAGTCACTATAAACTCAGAAATTCACACTCATGATGCCCTTACAGTTCAAATAATACTTTTGTGAATATTCAAATTGTCTCAAAGAGTTTGGGGAAAGGGTTTATAATGGATGGTTGGCTTAGATTATAATTCATAGAAATGTTGCATAAATGAACTGTTGTGTGTAGAGATTCGGGGTAATGTTGTTAAGGAGTTCAAGGGTATCCTTTTACTGCTGTTACAGTCAATGGGTTGCTTCTTTATTTTTCCAAATGATTTGCTGATAAAGAATGGCAAAGTGAACAAGAAGCTCCTAGTTATTGTTCAGATTGACAAGATACTACTTTGAATGCCAAGTGATGATACATCATATCTTTTATTGCCGATTAAACTGAGACTACAAACCATACTCATTGCAAAAACTTTATACCTTCTGGATAGGGTCTTTATAGTGGTATCAGAGCTGGAGATCGTGCCAGCCTGTTTGGGATTGTGACTCAGAAAATTTCAGTTATCTAACAATGATTCAGGTGGATAGACTTGTCACTCTTAGAGAAAATCAAAATGTGATAATAAGTACGTTTCAAAAACTCCTACAAAAGGAAGAGGATGAGCAGGTGGTAATGAAAAGAAAGGCCAATGAAATTGTTGTTGAGTACCAGGGGTTACCAAATGATTTCAAAAATCAAGTTTCCTTTGATGAGTTTTTGGGAATACTTGAGGAAGGAAATCCAAGTAGGACAAAACTATATAACTATATCAGAAAATTGAAAAAGGAAGAAATTTCTGATTTTGGTTTGTCTACTAACAACAATTCAGTATCGGTGTTTGAGCCTAGCATTCATGAGGAAGGAAAGGAATTAATTACATTGCAGACAAGCACACCAGTTGTAGTGGGAATCAAAAAATGTGTGGTGAATGGCTAAGGAGGGCTAAGGAAGCGAAGTTGATAGCTACTCAAACAAAACAACAATTACAAAGAGTTAAGGAAAAGGTTGCTCACATGGACCATTCCTATGACATCTCAACTTATGAAAAGAATGGTCCAAGTCAAGAAAGTTATGAGGTGGAGTACCTAAATGTTTCCAATGAAAGTTATGCAAATGATAAAATTATTGAGGTTGTTAATGCGTTTTCAAAAAAAAGAGCGGGATGAAGTTGAGTAGGAAAGAATTTTTACATCACTCTAGTGAGGATAGTTTAGATGTTGGGAAAGAATCCCCAATGGCCAATGTATATCAGTTTGATTTCCAAACAACACCTTTGGGGAAAAATGTCCATGTTAGCTTCAACACTTTTGATTCAGATGGTGATTTGTTCAAGGAAACAACCATTCATGGGAAACACAATGAGCATTCTTGTTCAGATCCAAACTATCAACTCATAAGTTCATGGGATCTAGGTATTTCAACACTAAAATATGGTGGAGAGAAAGTGTATGATGATCTCTCTTTTGAACACAATGCTGTCCTTACCACAAAACCTAGAATATGCAAAGAAAATGTCATAGAGGTGACTAAATTTAAGAGTCATGTTCTTGAAGACAGATCTGAAAATGTATGGCGTGAGGCTGATTCTTATCAAAGGCTTAATGAGTTATATGATTGGAAGAATCAGTTGATAGTCACGGAAGATAAGGTTGTGGCAGCTCTAACTCATTTTGACAACTCACACAAATTCGTTGAAGAGCTCTTTTGGAAGGTCTAGATTGAAAAGAGACAAAAGGGCATTGAAAAGGGATCCTCTCTTGCATATTTACAAGTAATCAAAGAAGCTTTAAGAATAATGAAGTCAAATTACTAGCAAGTGCTTGCAGATAGGGATCATGTTATCAAGTTGGGTGAAGATAAGGAAAAAGAGGCTGAGGAACTTAACGAGTTTCACAAGGATTGCAATTTGGAGCCAAGCTACCCTTGGATACTTGTAGAAGAGTGCATCAGTGATGGAATAATGCATATTGACTTCAACACTTCCCCTATTGGAGAGGTTCGGGATGTTGATAGAGTTTGGAACCCACATCAAGAATTTGAATTCTTGGATTTCAAGGAACAATCTCCACACATAGGTACAGATTGCAGCCATAGAATAGCAGTTATAACAGGCGTGGAAGACAGCTTTCATCATGCTACACTTCAGGGATCAACAAGTAATGATGAGCATTCGGGATGGGAAGAAGGTATGCATGAAACTTATGAAGACATCATTGAAAATGATGAAGAATATGTCAATTTTATGAGTGTTAACAACAGTCTATTGTCTATGCATGAAATTGATAATCACAAGGAGATAGATAAGTCTCAAGTGGGTGATTTTGTTATAGAGCTTATTCATGTTGACACTCATGATATCATAGACAAGAATGTGATAGTGTGGATGGATCCAAGGTACACAAAAATATTGAATTTTCAGAAGGGATTTGATAATTCTAATTTCTTGCTTTATGAAAATACTATCTTGGGACACTTCCTCGAGAGGACTATCAATTGAAGCCTTGAGGATTCTTAATCCTAAACATGCTGTCCATTAGTACTTTGTAGTCAATGTTCGTGAGTTTTATATTCCTAGAACGCTAAGTTGGTATAACTTCATCAACTTGCAACAAGTAAGAGGATTTTCAGATTTGGTGTCAGGGGACTTTCTTACTCTTGGATGAATGGTGGCTGTTCTATACTGTTGTATACAGATTTATCAAACTCGGTGTTGAAGGATGCAATTGATTACATGGGATTGTGTGCATTGGATTGTCACTCTAACACTTGGAGGTTGAGTGTTGATAGGGGATCACCCATTTATAGCAGCCATGGCAATCCCGAGATGGTTATAGACCCGATTCTCAGATTTATCAGAGCTATCATCAATTGTTGCATCAGTCAGAAGGACATGTATGTGAGTATGATTGATGGTAATCATAGGACTTGGGATCTAGGGATAGTTACTAGGGGTGAGAGGTGGATTCAAAATTTGTTTGGTGAACAAATTGTTAGAGTGGACATCGCTGTCCACTTTCCAAGCAGCTTGTAGAAGACAATGAATGATAACATTCAGATGGATTGGTCAATACCTTCAGCCCAGCAGTGGAGTGATTCTCAGTGGGTGTTAATTGGTAGAGGTAATGTGGTTATTGGAGGAGTTCCTTTGGTCATTCCTACATTCACATTTCCTATTTTTTCAGGGGTAATGATTTGTGACAATTACTGCCCTAGCATTCTCTCGTTGATGATGACAACATTGGTTTATGGGCATAGTGACTTCGTGTACCTACATGTTTCTTGGCAACAGGTTGTGGGAGGATTTACAGAGTGTGAGCAATTATTATTAGCTCCCATCAGGGTGAGTGATGGTTACTGCAGTCAGATCAAGCGGTTGATAGATATATCTGTAGATGCTATAGTGGTGATTGCAGTCGAGTGGATGCGTTGGTGTGTTCGATATGAGCATACTGATACTTGGGGATTGGGTATTGATGAGAGATTATCAATCTATGATTGGGGTGGCATTGCTAGGATGGATGATTTTAGTGATGACACTGTTGTTATCGGCCTCAAATTAGGGACTAATTCGTATCACCTCTAGGGCATTGTGAGGAGATTTGCTGAGGGTTACTTTTTGGAGTTGAACAGAGTATGTTTCTTGTTGCTTGGGATCAAGTATGATAGTGGGATTTCATATATGGATCTCACTGAGGCGCCTTGGCAAGAGATTTTCCAGGATAGAGGTTACAACCCTCGTAGATATTTCAGTATGGGTATTGGTGATGTTCACTTTTTCGAGTCACAAGAGTTGAGAGCATAGTTGGCGAGTGATGCGTTTATTGTTTTTATCAGAGTTGTGCAGCAACAACATGGTGGACATTTGCGGAGATTGACTTGGGAACCCAGAATGACACTTGGGTGCAGTTGGTTTCAGTTGGTTGCTATTGTGGGTACCTTGGCATTGCTTGAGGACAAGCAATCTTTGGGAAGGGTGGACTGTAATGTCCCCTTCTCAGTAACCTCGCAGAATGCTATTTTAACTTTTTTAATTCCCGAGGGGTAAAGGCGCAACAAGGGAGTTCGTTTACCTAATTATTTATTATTGCCTAAGTATCAAGCTAATTTAAAAGGTGATATTAAATAACTAATAAAACAAGATGATAAAGTGACTTAAATGAAATATTTTAAATGACTTCATAAAGTCACTTTATAATTTTGAGGGAAAAATTAAGTGGGAGCTTTATTAAGGAAAAAAAGAGCTCATTGTCGAATCACTTTTGGATGTTATTATTTTTCTCACTTCATGGAGCTTCCCGAGAGCTTTGTTGGCTATGGGTTTTAGACCCTAGAATACCAGTTTCGACAATGAAACAATTCTGTCCTAGTTGGAAGATTTTACTTCATATTTTCGTGGTTTAGTTCATTGAATGAAATATCTGTTGCTTCATTAGGTCGAGATTGGAGCAAGCTGTGGAAGAAGGGAACAAGATATATTTTGATTTTTGTGACTTTAATATTTGAGATTTTGTAGCTTTAATGGATCGAGATATTGAGTTTCATATACATATTTGAGGGCATGACTTTATCGACAAACCCTAGGCGGCTTGTTTCCAAGCATAGGAGTCATGAAAAAGGTGTGTTTATGAGAACCTGGGCGAGTAAAGAGAAGAAACGCATTTTCAAAGGAAGAAACTACTTTATTTGCACAATATCTTGATCGTAGTTACTACTGGAGGGTTTCTAAGGAGGCATTTGGAGTGTCTAAGGCAGGGCGCTTCACTGTTTGGAAGAAACGACTGATAAAAGAGGGATTCAAGCCACTGCTGAAACATTTTGAGTGTTCTGGGTCGTTTTCAGATCATTTCCAGTTGGGAGTCGGCCATAAAATCAGGTTGGAGCATTCTTTTTGTCAAAATCTGTGGCGTCATGGTCTATAGTTACATTTCCATGCACTAGGAGGGAGTCTAATGTTGTCTTTGTAAATTGTAGTCGCTATGCATGGTTAATAGATGTTGTATTCTCATAAAATCAGTTTATAAACTGCTGTTACAGTCTCTTAGATATTTCTGGGTGATATTCAGTTTGTGTTAATGAGACTTAGCCATTTAGTTTATCTACTATGCTCCTTCTATGCATTGTAACCAGGAGTATTTGTGTTTGAAATTTCATTTTCTGCTGAGCTTGGAGCCTAAGCTTGCTGCCATATTTTGAGATTGCTGTATGTGCAAGTTACAGTCACTGTAAACTCAGAAATTCGCACTCATGATGCCCTTACAGTTCAAATAATACTTTTGTGAATATTCAAATTGTCTCAAAAAGTTTGGGGAAAGGGTTTATAATTGATGGTTGGCTTAGATTATGATTCATAGAAATGTTGCATAAATGAATTGTTGTGTGTAGAGATTTGGGGTAATGTTGTTAAGGAGTTCAAGGGTATCCTTTTACTGCTGTTACAGTCAATGGGTTGTTTCTTTATTTTTCCAATTGATTTGCTGATAAGGAAATGCAAAGTGAACAAGAAGCTCCTAGTTATTGTTCAGATTGACAAGTCACTACTTCGAATGCCAAGTGATGATACATCTTATCTTTCATTGCTGATTAAACCAAGACTACAAACCATAGTCATTGCAAAAACTTTATACCTTCCAGATAGGGTCTTCACACCCCAACTCCCAGTCCACTGACTAGAGAGGGGACATTATAGTCTGCCCTCCCTGAAATTGCTTGTCTTCAAGCAATCTCAACTCAGGATGTTGTAATATCTCCTCATTCTCCCATGTTGCATCCTCTATTGGCATGTCCTTCCACTTTACCAAGTATTCCCTGATAACTCTCCTCAAACTACGTTCTCTGGTGTCAATGATAGCCTTGGGAATAAGAGTCAATTTCCCCTCCTCAGCCAGGGGTGGTGTTGATGTGTTTTTCGTGACCGCACCAACACAAAATAAAGTTACCAATGGCGACTCTATCCTCTCTTGAACAAAATCTCCTGCATGCTAAGATTGCTAGAAAGATCATGCATTCAACTCCAAGGTTCCTTCATGCAGTGGATAGTCTCATTTGGTTCAATGTGATTTGATGGTATTTCAAGGGGACTTACAAAATTGTTCAACAACAGAGAAAGGAATTTTGAATGCTCGAAATGTTTGTCTATAAAGCTCGTGTTTCCTAAACTAACTAGAAAGTACTGAATTGAAATGGTTGCAGAGATGGAAGATGCTATGGATTAATCTATGCGTGGGACATGGAGATCAATTTTCACAAGCCTCAACCAGATTCCGCTTTGCCTCACTTCGAACAGCCTCCACAGAATTGGTGCAATCTTCAAGGGGAGTAACTAAAGATATTCAGATTACAATTCAACAATGAAGACACCGTCACAACGACGCATACCAACATGAAAATCGTAATTGAAGTTAAGTCCACAAGTTTCTAGTTGACCACGCAAGGCGAACTCACCATTAGCGAGCCCACTATTGGTATGGACAGACGAAGTTTGCTCAAATTGAAGACCACATTCCACAATTACTAACTACTTGCATGAAATGAAATTTACTTTACTTTAAAATCCTACTTGAAGTAGGACGAAGAAACCTCGCTAGCTACTCACAACAAAAGACGAGATCATCATCAACGAAAACTCTTTTTATTGAGAGAGTGTTCACAACAATTTCTTACAAAGTTTTCAAAGGAAAAACTTTCCTTTTTCAAACTACACTATCAATCTATACTATGCTATTTCTAAGTTGTCTCTCTACTCTATGTCTACTGTCTAATGAGGTACAAATGAGGGGGGATGCCCCTTTATATAGCCGGCCAATCTCAATGGACAACTTAGATTCCATTACAATAAAGGGCTCAGATTGAGCCACATAAACCCTAACCCTAAAAACCGCCACCAAGAGGGGTGGGGTAATAAATGAGCCATTAATGTCCACCATCTTCTAGAAGATTCTTGTCTGGAAACGTGTTCACACTAATCTTTCTCTGACTGTAAACTGCCTGAGTTTGGTCAACACCGCTTCAACTCCTTGAATAGATATGGCGGGCACATTCAGCTGTTTTGACGATGATCTTCCTCCTTGATGTTGTTCTTCAACTTTGAAATACTTGATGGTGACCATTAACACTTGGGTTCCCATCTTTCCCCTCCATCCTGAGCTTGGAAGGATTCTCTCGTCTTGAACTTGAACATTTCTTCCTTCGCCATCTACCTCTTTGAATCGAGTGCATACTGGGTCAACACTTAGCCATTTCTTCCAAGTACTCGCTTCATCTCCCCAAGTCATTGTGCTCTGGCCCCGGCATTCATCCTACAAAACAGATAAAAAGAAGGGCATCAAACGCCTATAATAAAAAAATTCACTTCACTTACTTGATTTTCATGCTTTGACTCCCAAGGCCTGAGTGATCTCCGGATTTGATAGGGTTCATCATTTTTCTCTGGCCAACTTTGCTTTCTTCATGATTTTTCAACATCTGTAGGCTGGGGCATATAACACCTATGCATCATATTTCAATGCCTTAGACAAATTTCATCTTCCTCAAGGGCGTATTTAAGAGATGCACTTTTAAAATCATCTTTTGAAAGTGTTGAACTTCAACTGCATCTTTTTCAAGAAATTTATTTCACCAGTTGAAGTCCGACACTTGATTTCATCCATCTCTTGCTTGAGAAAATTCACCTTCAATTTTGATCAAAATCATCTAGTCAATCAACTTCAAATTCGTCATCCGAGGCATTTTATTTCAACAACACATTTTATTCCTTGCCTTAGAAAATTTTAAATTTCCCCCTTAGAAAATTCATTATTCAAGCGTCCATGAAAAATCTTCATCTCAAACTTCTTGGCGAGCTGTGGAAGACTTTAAAATCCATTCCTTGTCGAAGATGATCGATACCCAGAAGAAAATTCCCTTCAGAAAGCATCAAATTCATGGGTCTACAAATGAAGGGGTACATTTAATTTTTGAATTTTTTAACCTTAGAAAAAATATTTTCAATCAAATTTATTCTCATCCTTCATATCTGGGCGTATTTTCTTGCTTGACTTTGAAAATTTTCATCATCTTCATGAAGCTGGCACCCTCTGACATGTCGATTGCCAATTTTATTCATGCCTCTGAAAATTTCATCTCCTCCATCAACTTGGGCATATTTCTTCTAAGGAAGGCGGAATTTAAATATTTACAGTTGGAAAAATATTCTATCATTTCTAGCATGGGCGCATATAGGCATCGTGGAGGAATTAACTTCAACACCTAGCATATTTTCCTTTTAGAAGCTACCACCTCCAACATCTTTGGGCGCATTTAACATGCCAAGGTGGACTTAACACTTTCAACGCCCTTTTCAAATTTCATCTCTAACTCAGTTTGGGCGCATTTTACATGTGGAGGAGGATTTAAGTCTAAACGCCTTGAAATATTTTTGACCCCACTTCCAATATGAGCGCATTCAAAGGGGTGAGGAGGAAGTCAACACTTGGAATATTATCTATCACATGCACAACGCCTTAGATCCTCTTCACCATACATGGGCACATATAGGCATCATGGAGGAATTAACTTCACTTAACATGTTTTTTACTCCACCTTATTCTCTTCTTGGGCGCATTCAAAGGGGGGAGGAGGAAGTCAACTGTTTTTGTCTTCTTCCTAGCCCATATGGGTGCATTTAGCACATGGAGGAGGACTTAAATCCTTGACTTAGAATTTTTTTTAAACATCTTGACTTGCATGGGAGCATTTAGGGGTGGCAAGCGGACTTAAGTCCAACACTTAAAACTTTTTTTTATCTCCTCCTTGCAAGTGGGCACATTTTCAGGGGTCATTTGGGGGGTCCAGGTGGACTTATCTTCATCACTTAGATTTTTTTTCAAGCAAGCTTCAAGACAGGGTGCATTTTGAGGGGGGTGAAGGACTTAACTCATACTTAGAATTTTTATCAACCTCCAGCCAGCTAAGGATGAGGGCGCATTTAGGGGTAGGAGGTGGACTTAAATCCAGACTTAGCATTTTTTTCTCATGCTTATTTCTCCTTGGGCGCATTTTGGGGATCTAGCAGGATTTTCTTCAGACTTAGAAATTTTTTAGCTTCCTGCTAACTTGAGGGCGCATTTTGAGGGTGGAGGTGGACTTAAGTCCAACACTTAAACTTTTTTTCAGTTGCTTGCTCATGCCTTACTATATTTAGTAAGTCTCAGGTTTTCCCTCTTCTGAAGCTCAGATTGATTTGAAATTTTAACCACAGGATCCTCATGACCTAGTTAGTCTGTTCACATTGCCATCTCGAGTTGACCTGCTATTTATAGCATGTTTCTGAAGGTGGTTTACTATTTATAGTAGCTGCCTAATTTCATGACCTCCACAACTTCGTTTGACTTGAAATTTGAATGCCGTGATCCTCATCGGTAGACTTGCCCATTCACACTGGCACCTGTTGCTGATTTACTATTTTTAGCCTATTTCTGGAACGCCTTACTATAGATAGTAAGTGCTCCGATTGCCTTCAAATTTTACGGTGGATAGCTTGAAAGATACTGATCGCAGTGGGATACACCGGTTTTCGAAAATTTTGGCATTTTACTCCTCATTTTGGGTCCCAAAGCTGGAAACCCTAATTTGACTTGCATGTCGATCAAATGACCTCTGTTTGACTCCGTTTCTGTTGCACTTCACCCTGTGATCCTGATGTGTTGGGCAACTACCCTGGTACTTGATGTGCTGGGCAACTGCCAAATCTGGTACTTACTAAAAATAGTAAGTCTCTGAAAAGTGATCATCTCTGCTTGCATGTCACATCACTGCGTAGCTCTTGAAAAACCTATAAAGAATAACATGTGCTGAAAACTCTGACATGCAAACCCTAAAAATAGCCTCTGAAGGCAGAATATTGAAAGTCATCGTGTCATTTTGCATGTTATATCACTGCGTAGGTCTCAGAAAACCCAGAAAGAATCTCTAGACATGCATTGAAGAGCTTTGCATATAAACCCTAAAATCTGCTCCCGAAGCTGAACTTGCTAAAAATAGACAGTCATCAGTTTTAGCTCAAAATTTGCAGACGAGCAGCTTGACATGTTCTGAATGCAGTGTAACGATCGGAACTCCAAAAGTGTTGAGAGAATGCCCCAAATTAGGTACTTACTAAAAATAGTAAGTTGTCGGAATTCACTGAAATTTTGCTGGGGATCTGCTGGGAGCATGCTGACTGCAATGCCAAGGTTGGATTTCAACTTGATTACTCCATTTGACTTCAAATTGACCAAAAAATTCAAAACCCTAATTCTATAGACTTAGCCAAAATTTTACGTTTAAGCTCAAAGACGGGCACATCCCCAGAAAGCAGACAAAACAAGAGAGAGACAACAGGAAAACCAACCAAAATCAAGCCAAAAGACCCAAACGAAGCAAAAATTAGGGGGGGTCCCCATTTGCAATGGGGCGATGTGTGAAAAAGGTCACAACAGGTGGTAATGTTGTAGAAGGTGTTACGTTGTGCCCCAACGCCTTCTTGAGGCGAGACATATGAAACACATTGTGTACCCTGCTCTCTGTTGGCAACTCCAGCTCATAAGCCACCTCTCCAATCCGCTTGGATACTTAGAATGGATTATAGTAACATGGCTTAAGCTTCTCAGCGCCAGTCTTCCTAAGAGTGGATTGCTTGTAAGGATGCAGCATAAGTTATACCATGTCATCCATCTCGAAGGAACGCTCAACTCTGCGTTGATCTACATATTGAATCTGTTGATTATGTGCCTTATGTATATTCTCCTTCAAGGATCTCATGATGCCCTGGATGTCCTGTAATAAATCCTTAGTGCTAGGCACCTTACTATCTCCAAATAACAGGTCCAAGAAGTTAGGAGCGTCATAGCCATAGAGTGCCATGAATGGTGACATTTGTATAGGCATGTGGTATGTTGTATTGTAAAAATACTTGCATAAATGTAGACATTTGACCCATGCTTTTTGCTGCCCCGCAATGTAGTTCTTGAGGTATCCCTCCACCCACTTATTAACTATTTTTACTTGTCCATCCATCTGCGGGTGGTAGCTCGTGCTTGGTGTGAGTTTTGTGCCACTGAGTCTGAATAGCTCTTGCCAAAAATGACTCATGAATTTGCTGCACCAATCACTCACTATATTATGAGGCAGCCCATGTAATCTAAATGCCTCTTTGAAAAAAAAAATCAGCAACCTGAGATGTCGTGTAAGTAGTTGGGAGGAGTGGAAAGAAGTGTGCAAACTTCGTGAGTTTGTTGACCACAATGTTGTGACCTTTTCACACATCACCCCATTCAAAATGGGGACCCCTAATTTTTGCTCCATTCTGGTCTTTTGGCTTGGGTTTTTGTCTCTCTCTCTCTTTTCGTCTCTTTTTTGGTGTCTGCCTTTCGAGGGATTTCTCCGCCTTTGAGCTTAAATGTAAAATTTGGCTGAGTCTGAAAATTAGGGTTTGTACTTTCCTGGTCAGTCCGAGGTCGAACGAAGTGAATAAGTTGAAAACAGAGATTGACATTGATGTCAATATGCTTCCAGCAAGCTTCCACTGAAATTTCATCAAATTCCGGGTACTTACTATTTTTAGTAAGTGTGAAATTCAGGACATTTCGTCAGCGTTTTTGAAATTCCAACAGTCACACTGCATTCAGAGCACATCAAGTTACTCGCGTGCAAAATTTGAGCTGAAACAGACAACTTGCTATTTTTAGCAGTCCAGCTTTCGGAGCAGATTTCAGGCTTAGATGCAGAGTTTTTCAATGCATGTCTGGAGATTCCTTCTGGGTTTTTTGAGACCTTCGCGATGGTGTAACATGCAAAGCAAGATAACGACCTTCAAAGTTCAGCCTTCGGAGGCTATTTTTAGGGTTTGCATGTCAGGGTTTTCTTTGGATGTCTGCATATTCCTTATGGGTTTTCCGAGAGCTACGCAGTGATGTGATATGCAAATGGAGATGGTCACTCAGTGAGGAACTTACTATTTTTAGCAGGTGCATCCCAGCAGCTGCTTCCCAGCACTTTAGAATCACGAGCTGATCGCAATGCAGCAGAAACGAGAACAAACAGAGATCATTTGATATGCATGCAGAACAAATTAGGGTTTCCAGCTTCGGGACCTGAAAAGAGGGGTAAAAAGTCAGAATTTTCGAAAATCGGTGTATACCACCGCAATTAGCATTCTTCAAGCTATCTGCTGGTAGAATTTGAAGACACACAAAGCACTTACTATTTATAGTAAGTCATTTTGGAAACAAGCTAAAAATAGCAAATTAGTTGCATGCACCGATGTCAGCAGGCAGGTCACATGGTGAGGAGCACCCCATTCGAATTTCAAATCAAATGGAGCTGCGGAGGTATCAGAAACGAGCAGTTACTATTTATAGCAAATCACCTTCAGAAATGGGCTAAAAATAGCAGGCCAACCCGAGCAGGCAGTGTCAACAAGCCAACGAGGTTGTGAGGATACAACGTTCAAAATTTCAAATCATTCTGAGCTTCAGAGATGCAAGAATCAAGAGACTTACTATAAATAGCAAGGCATGGATAAACTGGCAAAGACGAAGAAAAAAATGGCTAAGTGTTGGACTTCATCCTGCAGCTACCTGAAAATGCGCCCATGCAGCATGAGGGTCAAAGAGGTCAAAGTTTTTCATCCTTCACCCATGGCCAAATGCGCCCATGCAGCATGAGAGTCAAAGAGGTCAAAGTTTTTCATCTAGCAGCCATAGCTAAATGCGCCCAGCTCAAGGTAGTAGCATGAAAAAAAATTCTAAGTATGAAACTCGTCCACCTCCTAGGCCAAAATGCGCCCCATCCAGTAAGGAAGTCAAAGAAAGTCAAAGATGTTAATCCTCCTGCCTATCCAAAATGCGCCCACCTTGAAAGTTTGATGAGAAAAATGGCTAAGTTAAAAATTCATCCTCTACCACCCCCCAAATGCGCCCATCCTTCAACAAGCATCAAATGCGCCCATGCAAGAAAGAAGTCAAAGGAGTCAACATGTTTCATCCTCCTCCTAGGCCAAAATGCGCCCAAAAGCAGGCATGTAAGGACAAAAGAAAGGGAGATGAAGAGTCACTTGGTGGAGGCGTTGAAAGTTTTCATCCTCCTCTACATGAGAAATGCGCCCAAGTTATGGTCAACAAGTCAAAGCAAATGAAAAGAAACTTGTCCTTCACACATGCTCAAATGCGCCCAAATGGGGCCATGTAAAGACAAAATGAGGGAGATGAAAGGTCATAAGAGGGCGTGGTAAACATTAATCCTCCACACATGCTAATATGCGCCCAAGTTGAAGTGAGGTAGAGGGTGAATAAAGTATGCTAGGCGTTGAAAATGCCAAGGTGGTGGAGTAAAGTTGATGAGAAAATATTGCGCCTAGGGTGGTGAAGTGAAAACAAAGTGGTAAGGCGTTGAAAGTGCTAAGTGTTAAGAAATTTTTCCGAAGACAAGATGAATATCCTTCACCAAGTTAAATATGCGCCTAAGGTGTTGATGATAATTGCTAAGGCGTGGGAATTTAAATGTCTTTCAAGTGTGAAATAAAATTCAAAGTGGTGAATGAAAAATAAAATGTGCTAGGCACCTCCATGGAAAATTTTCCAGGTGAAGTTGATAAATTTCCACCACTATGAGCATGGATGAAATAAAATTTTCCCACAGGCAAAGTTGATTGAGTTGAATATAAAAATTTCCTAAGGCAAATTTAAAAAAAAATTTCAAGGTGATTTAAATTTTTTCTAAGGCAAAGTATTTTCTTCCTTAGAAAATACGCCTAGACATGGAGGTGATGAAATTTTGAAGCACGGATAAATTTTCCAGTGATGGAGTCAGAATGCTAGCATTGCATGATGGATTGATAA
Source organism: Sequoia sempervirens (assembly GCA_007258455.2). Lineage (NCBI taxonomy): Eukaryota > Viridiplantae > Streptophyta > Pinopsida > Cupressales > Cupressaceae > Sequoia > Sequoia sempervirens. Next base: position 23,052 of record VDFB02021066.1, on the reverse strand, counting down.
AAAAAATTCAAGTCTAAGCCACAAGATGTTCACAGAGATGAAGAACGGGATTAAATTGATTGAATAATTTTTTTTTTCTAAGGTTCAAAAGATTTAAAAATTTAAATGAACCCATTTGTTGTGTACCCATGGATTCATCGCGTTTCAGAGAAAATTTTCTTCTGGGTACTGGACGTTTGAGATGATAAATGGATTTCTTTGTCTTCTGCATTTCGCCAAGGCCTTCAGCATGAGGAATTTGATCGGTGCTCAAATTGTGAAATTTTCCTAAGGGAGAATTTAAAATTTTCTAAGGCAGAGAATAAAATGTGTTTTCAAGATGAGTTTCTCCAGACAACGAATTTGAAGTAAACTGCCTAGATATTTTTGATTGAATTCTTCACAGATAAATTTTCCAGAGCGTCAGAGGTGATTTAAATTGTAAAATTTGCAAGACGGAACTTCGGCTGGCGAATGGAAAATTGATAAGTTTAAATTAAAAAATTTCGAAAGTAAATTCAAAAGATGCCAGTCAAAGTTGAACTTCTAGAAGAATGAGACTCCATACAAGTGTCGAAAATGCCAGAGGAGGGAAATTCGAATGAAGTAGTGGAAATTTAATTCACTGACTATACTTAGCTCCTTCTAGAATTCGATTTTTGCTATAAAAATGAGAAGTTTTTCATTTCTCCTCACCAATTGAAGGAAATTCGATTTGCTCTGAGTCTAGTGTTGAGTTTGTTGCTGAGACTGAAGTTCGAAACTTGGAAGTTGCTGAAGACTGAAGTGCTGAAGGAGTTCGAAATTTTGCTAAGGCTGGAACTTGTGAGTTGCTGAAGTTTGAAATTTGCTGAAGTCTGCGAATGCAAGTGAGAAGTACGACTTGGAGTTGGAGAAGTTGCTGAAGTTAATAGGCGCCAATTCATGTGGAGGTTGCTGCAATTTGAAAATCTAAGACTGAGCTTGTGAAGTGCGCACTTGCTAAGTTGCTGAGAGTGCGAATTTACAAAGGTTCAAATTGCTGATTGAAGTTGCTAAAGCTTGCTTAGAAATTTGTTTCTAAGTGATTGAAACTCGAATTTGTTGAAGAAGAAGTTGAGGTTTGCAAACGAGAAATAATAGTGCAACTTCTTGAAGTCGATTGGCAGCCCTGCAAAGTATTTTATTTATTTTTCTAAGTTAATTTGCTGATGATGTTTATTGTTTTGCAGATGGCTGAGGCAAGGGCGACTGGCAAGGACAACAATGGTGCATCCAAGCAAGCTGTTATAAAGAAGCTGAGCAAGTCTTTCATGCCAGAATCGAAGTTCACTTCAAAGTTGGGCAAGTTGACAGATACCAACTTGGGCTCCGTCAACCTGGAGACTTTCAGGAACAAAATGCTGGGGATTGGTAGTCATCGACCTTCAAACACTTCACACAACATTGTTCGAAGCGGATTATATGCAGCTGCTGGTTTCCCACCGGCCATTCAGTGTTCTGAGCTGATGATGGAATGCGCCAATTGCTATGAGAAGGATCACAGGTCAATCATGTCACCAGATGGACAAGTGCTCGCCAACCTCACTCCTGCTGCCATTGGTGAAGCCTTTGGAATCCCAGTGCATAGAAACATGATTTACAAATCGAGGGAGCGAGCTGAGCGAATGTATGCTTCTGCATTCGAGAGATGTACGGAGACGATCAATACTCACTGGATGAGCAATCCCAAGCCCTCTCGTACGAAACTGCCAAAACAAATTATAGCAGATGACTTGAAGCAGGAGTACTGTGATCTCATTATGATGCTGAGCAGGGTTGGAGGCTGCCCGCAGTCATTTATCTTCAAGCCGTGGATGTTCTATTACATCAACCTCGTGCTAGAAGGGAAGGAGTACGTCAACTGGGCCGAAATGATCAGTGACAATTTGCATGAGCAGCTCCTGAGCTTAAGAAGAACAAAGACATTCTATATGAGTTCTTTTATCATCTACATGCTGCCTCGTATGACGAAGTATAGAGGGATTTCATACAAGGAGCCTGTTGGTTGTGGCTCTCACCAGTTTCAAATTCATGAGGCTTGTCCGTAGTTGCATTTGACAAGTACTACCTATTACAAGCGTGTCAATGACGCCTTCACCATGCACATCACGAGACTGCTTCAGGGGAGGATGCATCATAGGATCTCAAGAGAGGCCCAGGAATTGATTGAAAGGTATGGGTGCTGGTTTATACAATTTCCGAAGTTTTCTTACATAAGGCTACAAGGTTTTTCATCATATCCATATAGACTGCCTAAATATCCAACCAACAGAATTTTAATGTTAGAGATATCTAGGCAATTGGTTGCCTACAATAAGATTCAGAAGAAAAAGAAGAAGGGAGGTGTTGACTTCCCAATTGTCATGGGCAATTCAGATGAAATGTGTCCTTCATTACAAGCAGCTAGAGAAGCCGAGAGCGAAGTTCAATTCTATCACTTTTCATATAACACCAACCAACAGCACTATGATCCGCATAACAACATCAAATGGGTACTATCATAGGAATTTAAACATAAGGCAAATATTGAGGATTATTGGGCTAACGCATCAGACGAGGTTGAAGTCAGGAAAAGGATGTTCTCTCGGTTGCCAATTAACATGATCAGGGAGTGTGAAGTTGTTCCGGTTCCAGACCAGGTGAATGAGGACATGGACGTTGTCCATCCAGATTATGGCGCAGTGAGAGATACTCCACTTCCACTCCCGGATTGGTCAGAACCAGAGGTTGCTGACTTGGACACACTCTCCATTCCGGTCTTGACATTCACCAGAGCATGGGTTGATAGGCGTGTGAGCAGGTTGAAGAGTAAGTCGATTGCTTTGACTTACAATTTGATGGGAGATCACAGGACACCCACCACCGACAGGAAGAAACAAATCACACGAGGTCCAGAATCCAGAAGGAAGGAGCCAGTTCGGCAGGAGCCCATTCAGCCGGAGCCTCCAAGAGTTGCATTTGAATCACCTACGCCATTGGAGACACGTTCTCCAAGCATATAGGAGGTCTCTTTATTTGCTGATCAAAGGAATGCATTGAATCAGGTGCAAGCAGTACAAGAAAATAATCAGCCACCACGGAGAGAATCAGTTGGCCAGAGCGTCAACGCACCTGTTAGAGATGATCAGCAAGATGATGAGGGGACTACTATTGACCCTCAGTTTCAGCAAGAGTTAGAGACGGCTTTGGAGGATGATGATGATATAGTTTCAGGAGATACTCAGCCCCTTGAGGACGGTGAGCCTCACCAGAATGATGTAGAAGTTGAACAAGTTCGAGAAGTAGAGGCACAAGAGCAGCAGCCATTTGATATACAGTATACAATACTTGATTGGCTCAGAGATAGGATGAGGAGAAGCCCCAGCGAAGAGATTGATCCAGCAGTTGAAATGGAAGAGTTCTTGAACAGGATCAACACACCCCCACAGAAGAAGAGAGCACGAAAGTTTTCAAAGATATCAACTGATGAGGATGGTTCCCGCACCCTTCACATGGCTGTGCCACGGGTTGATTGTGACCGAGATGAAGACCGAGAGAAGTAGTGCCAGAGAACTACGTGGTCACAACTTTGGAGTTAGGACGCCCCACAGGTGCACAGATTGTAGAAGAATGTGATAACTCCTACCTCGCCCTCAAGGACAGATTATTCAAGAAGGAAGGAAAGTACAAGAAGTTGAAAAGAGAGCATAAGGCTTTGATAGGATATGTGCAGCAGTTGTCTCGTTTTCGTGGGCAGGAGAGTCCAGTGATAGAACTTCCAGCAGAGATACCTAGAGAGTCAATCAGTGGATTGTTGGAGTTAGGGAAGATGGCACAGGAGTTAGACAAGTGGGTCACGGGAGTTCGTGTTGAGACAGAAAAGTTTATGGAGGACCTTGCCCTTGCTTTTCAGTAGGCTTCCAGTATTTTGGCACAGATGGAGGCAGTTGATCGGGCCTGGGGTGATGCTTCCGTTTATCAAAGCAAGGTTATTCAGCGTCTTGAAGCATTGAGGCATGTTCCTTTGCGGTTGCTGATTGATGGAGGGGTCATTCAGGAGAATGACAGGTACGACTTTTCTAGATGGTATTCTTCAGCAATCACGGGATGTGGTTTCTTCGACGCAGCACAGGTGGATTCAACTAGAGTACGGAAGGCTATGGCCAATATCATTGATGGAGTCCAGAATACTTTCGAGGCCATATTTGCTAGGCGGTTGAATCCAGATGAGGTGAATGTTGATAATTTGAGGGGTAGGCTGGTGCCTTTCTTTTCAAAAGTGAGGACCTTCGTACAAGATGATTTCGAAAACACTTCTACTTTCTCCACCTTGATCCAGAGCACGCAGGATTCCTTAGTTGCTTGGAGAAAATCTTGTGCAAGGCATGAACAGTCAGTTACAGTGTTGGAGTTCCAGCTTGATTGCATTCCACCTATTTCAGTTCAGGAGGTTGAGGCGGTGCTTGGCAGGTTCATTGAGTTTGCAGCCGAGAGAAGGAGAAACGGAATGCACTTGGACGATGATCTTCTAGAAGACTGATTATGGGCATTAATTGCCTTTACTATTTTGGGAGTGAGTGGGAATCTTTGCTCATTTATTGCACCACTCCCCATTCTGGCAGTTTTAGGGTTAGGGCTGAGGTGGCTTAATCTTAGCCACTCTTTTGATTGTAATCTTAGCCGTCCATTGGACTGGGCTACCTATAAAAGGGGGAGTCCCCCTCATTTGTACCTCATTAGAATTAGAATTGAGCTAGAGATTGGAGACTAGAGAGTAGAGCAGAGTAGACATTTTGCTTGATAGTTTAGCATAGTGTGGAGAAGAAAGAAAGTTTTCCCTTTGAAAACTTTTGTAGAGATTGTTGTGTAAAACTTTCATGATAATAGATCTTTTCATTGATGGTGGAATTCGTCTTTGTCATGGATAGCTAGCAAGGTCTCTTCATCCTTTCGGATCCAAGTAGCATAAAGTAGCATAATTTTCATCTCATGCAAGTAGTTTACTTTGATGTGGTGTTTTATTGAGGTAGCTTCATTTCATTCCATACCACTAGCAGCTTGTTGATGACAAGTTCGCCTTGCGTGGTCCACTGGAAATTATCTTGAGTTTAACTTCGATTGTGATTTGTATACTTATATGCGTCGTCCTGATGGTATATGTATGCTAAATTATAATTTGAATATCTTTTGCTATCCCTTTGAAGATTGCACTAATTTTGCTAAAGCTGTCCGACGTGAGGCTAGGTGAAATTGGGTCGAAGTCTGCTGAAATTGAGCTCCACATATTTTGCATTTAGAATAGAATATAAGTTTCTTAGGCCCTACATTCATTTACTTTCCGCACATTTCTGGTTAGCTTTAGGAAAACGTACTTATTGCCAAATCATCCGCATTATACAAATCCCCTTCAAATTATCCATCTACTATTAACTGCAAGAATCCTGAACAATTGTGTCAGTCCCCTCGTGAAAACAGCAATTCACATCAAACCAACTGAGGGTATTCCAAGTATTTCGGAACCTTGGAGTCGAACGTGCGAACTTTCTCGCAATCTTAGCGCATGGAATACTTTGATCAAGAGAGAACGGAGTAGCCTTCGGACTATTTTGTTCTGCTGATTGGTGCGGTCACAAAAATCACATCAACACACAACATAAATACCGTCCTTGCTCTGGGCTTTGGGAAAACACATGATGAAATTCATGGATATGCATTCCCATTTCCAATTAGGAATGGGTAGGGGTTGTAATAATCCTGCAAGGAAAGAGTGCTCCTGTTTGTTCTGCTGGTAAGTAGGACACTCCCTCACATACTTGAGTATCTTTGATTTGAGCCCTCTCCAAGTGAATTGTTCCCTAATCTACCAGTAGGTTTTAAAATAACCTAGGTGACCTACCATAGGGACATCATGAAAGGCTCTCAGTATCCTCTTCTTCATAGAGGATCCAGGCACAAGAAAAATCCTCCCTTTGTAAATGATGAGGCCATTTACAAGGGTGTACTTGTCATTTGCAACTGTACCATCAATGAAATCGGAAGCCCATTTATCCTTAGCATACTCAATTGCAATCAAATCTCTCCAATCATCTGCAACCTCACCTGGAAAGCACAAGTAAGGTCTCCTTGAAAGAGCATCAACAACTACATTTTTTTTGCCCTTCACATAAGCTATGTCAAAATCATATGCTTGCAACTTGTTGACCCATTTGTGTTGCTGATCATTGAGGTCACACTGACTTGGGAAATGCTTCAAACTGTTATGATTTGTCTTCACCAAAAATTTTCTGCCCACTTGATACTGTTTGAATTTAGCCAAGGCATGCATTATGGCTAACATTTCCTTATCATAAATACTGTAACTCTTCTCAGGACCCCCAAGTTTCCTGCTCTCAAATGCAATAGGATGCTTATCTTGCATCAAGATTGCACCAATGCCTTCTCTTGAGGCATCACACTGTAGCTCAAAAGGACGTGTGGAATCTAGAATAGCAAGTACCTGACATGAACTCATCAATTGTTTGAACTTATCAAAGCATTGGTGTGCCCCTGGAGTCCAAACAAATGCCCCCTTCTTCGTCAAGTTTGTAAGTGGTGCTGCCTGCTGTGAAAAGCTCTTGACGAAACGACGGTAGAAACCACATAACCCAAAGAATCCCTTAAGCTGCGTGAGTTTCGTGGGAGGAGGCCAATCAACTATAGCCTTCACCTTCTTTGGATCCATCTTGACTCCCTCATCACTGATGATATGCCCCAAATACAATGACTCCCTCATGTCGAAGTCACATTTTGATTCCTTGGCGTATAGAGACTCTCTCTCCAAAGTGCCTAACATTGAATCTAGATGTACTAAATGATCATCCCAAGTCCTGCTGAAAAGTAATATATCATCAAAGAAGATGAGGACTGATTTCCTCAGCTGATCCTTGAAGACCCTATTCATATAGGATTGAAAGTGGCGGGAGCATTGGTCAAGCTGAAAGGCATGACCAAGAACTCGAAGTGCCCATAATGGCAACAAAACACTGTCTTCTCCACATCCTCCTCTTTAACACGAATTTGGTGATATCCAAATCGAAGATCTATCTTGGAGAAAAAACATGCTCCGTGCAACTCATCGATCTGTGGAATTGGATACCTGTTTTTTATAGTCCTCTTATTCAATGCTTTGTAATCGATACACATCCTCAAAGTGCCATCGTTTTTCTTCACTAGAACAAGAAAAGACACAAAGGGACTTTTACTTGGTTTGATGTGACTCATCTCCAGAAGTTCCTTTATCGTCTTCTTGATCTCATCCTTCATCCTCTTGGGATGTCTGTAGGGAGTGATAATGACCGGCTTGGAGCAGTCCTCAAGCTCTATAATGTGCTCAATTCCCCTGTCGGGAGGTCTCTCATGTGGTAAACTCTTAAACACCCTACTGTGTTTGTCTCTCAATGCTTGTATGTCTGGTGGATACTCATGCTTTTGTTGCTCAACCTGTGATGGCAAGGTGTAACACTCTACAACCCACTCAACTTGATCATGCCTGATCAATCTCTCTGTTCTCTTGAGTGAAATGACCCGAAGACTCCCATCTGACATACCCCTCAACACATGTTTCTTGCCATTAACCTCAAATTTCACCTTCATAACTCGCAAGTTGAGGGTAAACTCACCAATAACATGAAGCCACTTCATGCCAAGTACAACATCCATCTCTCCCATGCCAACGACATGGAAATTTGTCTGGAACTCATAGTCATTCAACTGCAATGTGAGATTTGGAATCCCCCGATTACATTTGAGTGTGAACCCATCAACTACTTTCACCTTGAATCCCTCAAACTCCTCAGTCTTGAGGCCATGTCTAGTAACCAATCCCTCATCTATGAAGTTATGTAATGTCCCCTTTTTGGGATAACTCTAAATCTGCCCTAATTTATTGATTTTAAATAATCAATTTGATTTAGGGAATATCTATAACTTGACTAGGTCCCTACGAGACAAAATTAGAAAATATTAATTAGAATGCATATAAGAAAATCAAAGAGAACATGGTTAGGGATACAACTACCTGTTTAGACCTGCAAATATGTTAGTAGACATTTATAAATAAAGACAACATCATTTTATAGGTATATTGAATCTTTAGATTTTCCTAATTCATTCTTCCTTGCACATAATGGTTTGATAGAGTGCCCAAGGAACCCTCTACCCTAGGCCCAAGAGCAATACACCCCTCTTGGCCCTTGTGGCCCTTGCCATCCATATGGGTGGGATGCCTAGTGAGGCATCCTATCACCGTTCCCCTTATTAGAACAATTATTGCTTAATTATTTTGGAGATTTGACGGTGCAACTACAATAGGGAGTCCTGAGTAGTCATTCCCTCTAAGCCCAAGAGCAGTACACCCCTCTTGGCCCATGTGGCTCTTGCCATCCACATGGGTGGGGTACTTAGAGGGTGACCCACATGCTGTTTCCCCTCCTCGTAGGCCCTCAACTCCCTTACCACTACAATCAGATTATCAAAATGCAGTCCATATTTTAATCTTACATATTGAATCAGTCCATATAGAGATCAACAATACATACACCATTTCACATTAAGCAATATAGGGAGAATCGAATTTATGCAGGTATTTATACTTACGTAATTGTAGACCCTAGTTTAGTTAGAGCATACCACAGAAATAACAAATATAAATATTAAACATACAACAACATACAATAATTATAATGAACTTACCACAGTTTGCTGCTCCCTTCTTGTGGTTAGATTTTGAGAGAATATGATTCTCTGTCCGATTATATTATTTTCTCTACATATATAAACTTTAATTATTTCTTATTTTTAAATGAAAGATACTTACCTTTATTCGATCTGCTGTAACCTTCTTATTCTCCTAGCCACGATATATCCTTGATGATCTGATTCTTAGAGAATGTCTTTTATAAATAATTTGCTGTTCATGATATATTTTTCTATCCCTATCTATTCGATCCTGTCATAGTAATTATTCTGCTGCTATTGGATGCAGATCTCCCTCTTATGTCTGCATATATCTCATCTGAATGCTGATTATTATTCATGTTTGAATGCTGTTGGCTTAACAATTAGCACCTCTGGAGTGCGAGTTGGTATGGACAGCTATGCACAGTGCGTATTGATTGCTCTTCAAATTAGGAGGGGAAGCTCCCTCGGATGCTGATTTGCATAAAAAGTAAAGTAATCTAACTCCTATCTTCTTGTCTCAGCTGGAAGAGGCACAAGGTTAAGAAAACCAAGAACGTTGCGGCTAAGGATTTTCTGGTTTCACAGATCACTAACTACAACTAAACTCAAAGCTTTAATCTATCCAATTCTCCTCGAGAAAACAAAGCATGAGGAAAAAGGAGTAGGAATGGTTTTACGATAATCTTTAAGTCAGGATTTCCAAGGAGATGACGACACCTATTCAAGGCGCAGGCTGAAAGAAAGATTATTAGCACAACATTTAAACGACAATCCTTCTAAATTCCCAAGCAGGTGACAACACTTATTTGAGGTGTAGATATGAAACAAAGATTGTTAAACATAACATAAGAAAGCCAACTAGGACAACAAATTGCATTGGCGAGACACACATACAATAAACGATCAAACTAGCCACTCCATTTAACTAAGGTGAACAAATACCATAATAATAACATTCAGGTAAGGCTGCACAACTATTTATTATCACAATAAAAGTTCGTTGAACACATACAAAATAGCAATACTACTGGTAAGGTTGCTCAACATGTATTCTATCATGTGCAAACATTAATTACAAATGAGCAAAGAGCTCTTATTTATAGACATCAAAGGTGTAGGGAACCCTAAAATCACCTTGAGTCAACTACAGTCTTGCAAGCATGCAAGATTTTATTGCTAAACCCTAAATAAAGGAAACTATACAGTTAACTGGAAAACTACCATTAGTTAACCGAAATAGGGCTCAACTGAACTGGACATGTGCAACATGCAAGTTCTTATTGAAATAAAAATAACCGATAACTAACATCAGTTAACTACTCCTAATTGAAAGTTCAAACTCTTGTGAAGATATCTCCAAGGATGAGATGTGCGTGCATGAAATCAACAATCATAACTCAAGACTGAATGTCGAGTTAGCTGCTGCTCCTGATTCTGTCCTCGAAAATAACTGTAGGTTCCAACTGACAGATCACTCCAGGTTATCACGGTCTAACACCTTGTCCAGGAACTCGTCGATTGTCTCATCCTCTGGTACTTTGACGCTGTCCACGATGATAACCTGCCTGTTCAACTCTTTGCCACCATCTCTGATTGCCCTCATGCATTCTCTGACCTCTTCAGTTGCCTTTTTGAAACTAGTTGTCATCACTGAGATGGGATCCAACTTGGACGCCATAGGATCTCCCTCGAGACTATCACGAACTAGCCCCTCAAACTCAGCCTATACTACATCAAGTTCAACATATGTACCATCTTCAAGAAGATAATGGCACAGGATCTGAGTGACAAAGTTGTTGATGAGTTTGAGAGCTCCAGTAACGTTCTCTTTGAGTGTATTCAACCTAGCAGAGATTCTCTTGTATGTCTTGTTGGTGTGTGTTTTATTACCCACTGAACACAAAATAAAATGTCCAAAGACACTCTATACTCTCTTGAACAAAATCACCGCATATGCTAAGATTGCGAGAAGATCATACGGCGATTCCAAGGTTTCTTCTATCAGGTCTTGACGTGTGGATAAGCTCAATGTGCATTGTGATATGCTAGTAATACACAAAGGGACTTATGCTAGGCTCGTTCAATTCACAATGAAGGTCTAGACAATGGAGCTCTATTGTTTGGGTCTTGGATCATGGACTTAAGCAAACTGAAAAGGAGATAAGGGTTTAGAAGTTCTAATTTACTCCTAAGAATTCAAGAGACGGTATTGACTTGGTGAAACCAATAACCACGCTTTGCTTTGCCACGCTAGGACAACTACACAAAGTGGGTGCAATCTTCAAGGGGTGTGCTTATGATTTTCACGTCATGAATAACTACCATCAAATCGAACAATATTTATCCAGATAGAAGTTAAGCATCCACAAAGTAAGCTCAGGCTAACTTTACGCATTGAACAAAAATCATTTATTCAAAGAAAGTATGAGCAAGACTTTCACCATAAATCAATACTTATCAAATCTTGCATTCGTCTAACATACATGAAATAAAATCTAAACTATGATGAGGGATAAAAACCATGCAAACTCCAAAATAAGAGAAGTAATCGCCATTAATTCAAACAATGCATTACTTATTACTTTGGCAGTCGTGAGCAACAATTTGCTTATCTCAACATGTTTTGCAACATGCTCCCATGTTTTACAAATGAGGGGCGAGCTCAATTTATAGGCTCTTCGATTACAATTCAGTGGCCAAGATTGATTTCGAATCAACGGTCAAGATTAGAAAATAAAACCCTTATTAGGGTTTGTTACAACTAACTACCCCTTGACCAATGAGAAAATTACATTTGGGGACACTTGTCCCTCTGCTAAATATAAACCAATAATAAAATAGAAAATTGTTGCATTGTGGAGTGAGCCTTCTAGAAGCCTCTGTGGATAAGTCAGGTTCATTGAACCTGGACATATTGACTTGGAACAATTTGATTGGTTGGAAGATGATGAGGCGCCACCTCAACGTGTTGGATGTCTTCCTTGGTCACTTTGTTTTTCTTCCACGTGCTTGCCTTAGAATATCTTCCTTGCCGACGACTCTGTCCTTTGCATTTGCATTTGAATCTTTGAGGTTTGGAAGTCTCCTTTTGGAGCAAATGTCTAGACTTAGAGTTACTAAACTTTTCTTTCCTGATTGCTTTGAAATTCCTTCAAGTGCCTTGAATTTGGAGAAGAACTCCCCCGTGCTTTCGCCACAATGGAGGAAATTGAAACTTTCTCTGTGAAGTATTTTCCGTACTTAGCCAAATTTTGGCTATTCAATTTCATTTTGTAACACCTTCATGTGGACCATTCAACATTTAGCCAAGATTTTGGCCATCTCTATGCTCGAATGAACTTTGCTTGTGGATTTGCCTTCAATTTTGAATTTGGCTTGTGCTAAGTAGGGCAAACTCCATCCTTGGACAAGGATTTTATTCATTTCCTCTTTACTTTTCCTCTTTATTCCTCTTCATTCTTCCCGTTTTCTTTGCAATACTTAGTCAAAATTTGATTCTTTTGTGGTAGGAAAGTTCCACACTTAGCCATTTTTTGTTTCCTCTTGGCAAATTTTACCATGTTTGTTTCTAACCTTGGTGGACTTTGGCACATGTCATGCCATTTTTCTATTATGCTTGAGCGAACTTCCTCATTGGTAAGTCAATTCTTTTTTTTTCTTCCTTAGGTGGACTTGGTTGCAGGTTGGACAATTTGCTTTTATCATGGGCGGACTTTGAATGATCTTGGATATTTTCCCAAGTGTCAAGGCGGAGCTCATTATTGTTTGGACGTTTTGAATTTATAGCATGGCAGACTTCACATTTTCCATGCCATTTCATGGCGGAGTTCATTGTGTTTTGGGCACTGTTATTTTTGACCTAGGAGGATTTCATCATTAGCAAGCCACTTTCCTTGCTAGCTGGGCAGACTTCATGATCAACAGACCATTCTTGGGCGGACTTTGGACTTGGCAAGACATCTTCCTTCATTTCTCCTTGGCAGACTTGGCTGTGTCTTGGACATCTTCAATTTAGCCTTGGCAAACTTCATGATTGGTTGGCCATGTTGGGCGGATTTGCTCATTGCTTAGGGAATTTCCTTGACACTTAACCAAATTTTGAAATTTTATTCTCCAAGGTATCAACACTTAGCCAATTTTCTAAGTTTTCTCCCCAAGGTATCAACACTTAGCCAATTTTATGAGTTTTCCTCGGCGGACTTCATAGTTTTTGTGCCACTTTGCTCATTTGCTAAGGCGGAGTTGGTGATTGTCATGCCAAATTTTTCCAAGTGTTGGGCGGACTTCATGCTTAGCTTGCATCTTTCTTGGGCGGAGTTTACATACCCTTTGCCATGTTTTCCTGGGCGGACTTCAACACTTGCACGCCATTGTACAAGGCAGACTTCATGATTTCTTAGACATTACATGGGCGGACTTGGAAGCTGGCTGGACAAGATGCATTTCCTCTAGGCGGACTTGACCTTGTGGTTGGACATCTTCATGGCGGACTTGGAGCTTCCTTGGACATTGCTCTTCCTTGGATGAACTTCATCAATCCCATGCCATTTCTACCTTGGGCGAACCTCAAGGTTGGCTTGCCATGTTTGACACTTAGATGAAGTTCTCGCTTAACACCTCACGTTCATCTGGAACATCTAGAACAAAACCTCACTTGGAGATTTTACCTTGCTTTTTATATTTGGAGACACTATTTTTTTTTTTTTGAAGATGGAAATGCTGTTGCCATGACCTGAGGGACCCAATCCTAGGTCAACATTCAAAAAAGCTGAAAAAAGCAAAAAGCAGGCCAAAAAAGCTGCTTCCCAGATTGGTCCCAAAGTTCCAAAAATACAAAAAAGCAAAAAAGTAGAATCCCACAAAAATAGGTGTCAGAATTGATCCAAAGCAATGGCGTTCTTCGTCCTCTAGACCTTCTGAGCACTTTGACTGTAACAACTCAAACCCATCTACTGATATGGAGAGATTCTAACTACCAATTTTCCGCTAAAAATAACTAACTTGTTTTCATTCTAGGGTTTCCAATTGATTTCAACTAAATCAATTGAAATTTCAACTAGCTTCTAAGTTTTCAGTTTTCAGCTGAATTGAAACAACTAACTGTTTTCACCAACCATTTCACAGAAGATCATTAATTGAATAATTGTCAAACTAGGGTTTCCTTTTAAACAAAATAATAATTTAATATTCAATAACTAATTTCCATAATTTTTCATCTTAGCCGAATGAAACAATTAACTATCTAACTGGACAATAGCAGATTCTTACAATGAACATTTAACTTAAAAGAATAACATTTATTGCTTAAATGAAAGTAAACTTTAATTGACAAATGCATGTACTTGGAATTACGAGTGAGAAAGGATTACATTTGACATCATCTTCATGCTGATATACTTGGGCATCTTTATCAAATGAGGGAAAGAGAATTATCATCAAGGGCTTTACCGCCCAACCAAGACCCACTGGTCTCCCGAGTTTCTTTAGCTGAAGAACCCGATCCTTCACAAGGGTAATCAACAAGAATCTATTTATCATCATGCCATTCTAAGCCTGGTGTCATGAACCTATACCACTGGTTGATCCCTCCTCTGTAGGTATCTCCTAACCAAAAGGATCATTATGATCAGAAGTATATCTGGATCATGATAGTTGACTATTGCCTAACTGGCATTATTCCTTGGCCAAGGATTTTAATATTACTAGCACTCTTGTGCCAATATCTCTGGCACTCCTATGCCGTCAACACTCTCACCTTGCTCGACATGATAATGCTTACTTAGTATTTTCATTTCAATGACTTGGTTCATTCTTCTCTCTTTATTTCAAGCTTATGCTGATGTCATTAAACATCTATTTATATAGAGTGAGACTTGGCTCAATATCTATCACATCTTATAAAACTAATTGTCCTTTCTAGACAGAGGTTGATGTCATTGAGCTCATACATACTGAGCGACATATTCAATTAAGTATTCTTCAAATTAGATTATGATGACTGGTTACATGGTCATTCCCTCTTAGTTTCCGGATTGAAACATATCCTCAAGATTTATATATGTATGAAGGGATTAAGACGATGAGAAGTTTTAAGACCCACTTTATATCTCATAAAGGTTCAGGTGAGCAAGAAATATCCAAGGACCAGTAATAGATCAAGTTGATCAGATGAGGCTCCATTTCAGATATTCGGAGTTATGAAAAAAGTTGAGAGGCTCCTTTCCATAATCTTATGCTTAATATCCCATACCATTCCTATTTACTTTTAAGCATTTATACATCTATAAATTGTTTTCTTCAAGCATTAAGGAAGAGATAAATTCGGTAAGAGGTTCAATAGATCTTAACATTCGACCCCACTTGTTAGATGGAAAAGGTAGAAGAAATTAACATTATTCCAAATCGGAATTGAAGAATAGAGGAGAATGTTTATGACTTAAACAAGGCTATGGAGGTTTCCAAAAAACTGAGAATGAATCATTCTAACAGTTCGAACTCTGAAATATTCTAAATAGAATAGAAATCTCGAACATGATTTTGATAACGTATCAAGTACATTAGAAGGAGCCTGAATCGGTTCCAGATTTTTCTAAACACGATTCTTCATATTTCTACAGAACGAAGGAAACACATTTATATTGTTTTCAGATCAAGGTGGTCTTTTCTTTCAAAAAGAATATATATAACTATTCGATGCAAACTATCTCAAAATGAAACTCTTTTACATGCTTGTCAAGTCGTCTGGAGCTTGACGTATATTGAGGACCTTACGCTACTATCCGGCTACCCGTTTGTCTTCAACAGCTTCGTTGATGAAGACTCAGGATGTCACTTCTTTGAAGAGATGTGAATTCAATATTTTTCTCAGAGTCTGACAAGAATTAGAGAGTCCCACATCCAACAGCTATGGCCAGCCGTTGACAAAAATTGATGCTTCGATCATAGAGATGATTATTGAGGTTAAAATATGAAACTCCTCTTGAAATCAATTGTGAATAGAGAGAGGAAGACCCTAGCTATGGCAGAAATAATCGCAATGAAGAGCTTTGATCGGATTAGAGCAGAGTTCATGCCATAGGAGGTGAAGCAGACAATGATGAAAGAATGATTCCCCTTTATAGAGAGAGAGACCTCTGTCATAATGCGGTTTCCTTCCCATAACTCCCATTCAAGAGCCTTTGGGGCTTCTTGGCTTCCCATACCTTTCATTTGGAGCACGATGGGATTATGGCGGGATGCTTTGCCTTCCAAAAACCGTCAACCATTCTCCCATTCTTATTCTTTTTGTCGATTATGACATGTATTATTATTTTAATATTTAATTATCTTTTATTATTATTTTGATATTTAGAAATCTTTTAAAATCCCCTCTAAAGGTAACTATTGATGTTTATATATATTTTAATTTGACTTTATTAATCAATATTTACACTAATTTACCTATGGCCAAGGTTATAACTTTGCAACTCTATCATAATAATCGACCGAAGTTTGATGAAATTGATCCCTGCTCAGTCCCCATCGCCATTTCTTGAGGCAGTTCCCCACGTTCTTGTTCATGCTATTGTTCAACGAGGCATTTTATCAAATAGTTCATTGCCTTGTTGCCATGGCTGCTTCCACATCGTGCTTTTCTCAAACAAGCTTACGGGATCCATCAAAGCATTAATAGTAAGCACAAGCATAGATTATGCTGGAGTTTGATAGGTAATGCCTCATCGCGGAGGGAACGCATGACAACCAGTTATGACCGTCTACGGCATCCACCATGATGATCCGCTGCTTTCTTTTGAGGTAAGACTTTTTTTCAAACGCTTTGTTGCCTTGTCTATGCTTACCACATTTTTCATGGCATCGTTCACCAAAGCATTTTATCAAACAGTTCATTGCCTCGCCGCCATGGCTAAAAGCCTAAACAAGTGATTTCTCGAACAAGCTATGGATGCTTGGAAAAAAAATCTATCAAAGCATTAATAGTAATCAATAGCATAGATAGCGCAATGAACTGTTTGAAAAAAATGCCTCAAAGAAATGTGGTCTCATGGTGATGGAATGCCATGATGGTGATATAATGCCATAGACAAGGCAGTGAACCAGTTGAAAAATTGCCTCAAAGAAATGTGGTCTCTTGGTGATGGAATGCCATGACAATCCATAGCAATCTGTTTGCCATGGCATTTGTCATGCCATTCCATCACCATGATACCACATTTATTTGAGGCGTTTTTTTCAAATAGTTCACTGCCTTGTCTATCTACCACATTTTTCATACATGTCTACCAAAGCATTTTATCAAACAGTTCACTACCTTGCTGCTATGGCTAAAAGCCTAAAACAAGTGCTTTTGAACAAGCTATGGATGCTTGCAAAAAATCTATCAAAGCATAATAGTAAGCAACAAGGTATGGTCTCATGGTTTTTTTTTGCACAAAAATCAGCGTGATTTTATTTGCATTTTTGTGCAGGTTTTAAATGCATTTTTTGGCCATTTTGTAGTTTGAAATGGGAAAAAATCATTGACCAAAAGGTCAAATTTTTTTTCAAAAAATCGAGGGAAAATCGTCTAGTCTGCAGATTTTTTAAAAATCGGGATTAATCGGGATTTTTTGCAAATTATTGCTTCTATGGGTCACGCTCTTGAAGGACATTAAACCCAATGTCACCACCAAGAAGACACATCACGTGAAGTAAGAAGACCACACTTTGAAGCAAACAATGAGCGGGGACGCGTATGCCCTCACTTCAAAGAAATTGCTAATGTGTTTAGCAGTTTCTTTAAATTATAACACAATAAATGCCAATACATGAGAGTTTCATTCGGAAAGCCCTATGCCAAACATATGATTCCAAATAAAGTTGCATCATGAAAAGGGGTTGCCCCCAAAAATGCAATGCTAAAGATAACATAGAAAGAAAAGTGCGTCACATGCGAGCCAACTTAAGGCATGTCATCCACATCCCAAGCTTGCTCTTATATATACATGGAAGGTTGTCAACTAGCCAAAAGAGACAACGACAAGTGCCATACTAGGACAAGGCTACCTAACCCCTTTTCCCCCAAGGGCAAAAGGTGAGCCAAAAATGAATAATGATATGCTGCTCCTTGCAAAAAGGAAATATGATTGCTTAAAGCCAAGTTTATACCCTCATGCATGCTAGTGAATATGCTATGATACTACAACTACCACATGACAAGGAGCAACAACTAATGTTATTGATTATAATGAGTAGGCAAAGTATCAATTTGATGCATATGCAATGAGATATTCCCACATGTATCTATCAGTTCAAGATGCACTAAGGTTAGAGCTGTCTTAGAAGAATCTTTTGTAAGACTGTTGATATTAAGTGAAGGCTTTTTTGATGCTTTTGTTTGTTTTGAGGGACAATAAGCATGACCACTAGTTGTTTCTTGTAGGGCACTGTAAGGACACAAATGCCTTGTTCTCTAGCACCACGTCCTTTTCCATTGTAACCAAGTTGTTTCAAAAGCTCATAACCTCTTTCATAAAGCTTTTCCATTTCTTTTGGATTTGGTGGTTTCTCATAATCACACTCTTCATATGTGGATGTGTAAGTGTTGTTTTCCTCTTCTTTGCTAAAAGTTGTGGACTTACATGCTTTTGATGACTCCGCTTGTGTTGATACTATGTTTGTTTATTTCTCTTTTCCTATTTTGTGTGTAATATTGTATTCTCCCATGAATGTAGGTGTGAAATCCACTGAACCCCAATCGTCATCCAATAGCTTTGTGACTTATTCAATATTCTTCTCTTTGTCTTCCTCTTGCACAGGTTCCACTTTTGAAGTTGGTATCAATGTTTTCAAAGGACTTTCCTTGTCTTTCTCAGTGTACAAACAACTTTTTGGTTGAGGGTCAGCCTTGATTGTATAAACCTTGTTGTTATAGACATATTCATTAAATGATGAAGAGTTTAAGGTACCCCATTCACTTCATGAATCCAATGTCTACCCAAGAGAAGATTATATGAAAGATTTCGGGCATGACATGAACAAGAGTTTGCAATGTGACCTTTCCAACTCTAATAGGCAATGTCATTACACCAAGTGGTTGTTTTCCCACATTATCAAATCCACAAATAGATAAAAAATCAGGTTCAATCATAGTCTTGTCCACTCCAATCTTGTCTAAAAGGTTTACACTACGCACATTAAGAGTTGAACTATTGTCAATGAGAATTCGTTTTATCCCACACTTATTAATGACAGCCATTATCATGAAAGCTTCATTTTGTTTTTGCATTTCTAATGGAGGTAACTAATCTTGGTGAAAGGTATTGACCAAGTTCATACCTTGAATTATGGCTGCTACATCATTTGGTTGTGCACTAGGAGGAATAACAACTTGTTGTAAGGCATTTTGAAGCATTCTATGATAATAAAGTGAAGCTTGAATCAAATCCCATAAGGATATCTTAGCAGGAGTGTTGTGAAGTTGTTCTACAAGATCATACTCCTTTCCATTATGCAAAGGCAAACGAGGAGCGCTAGGCAAGATAGGTTGAGGAAGTGGTAATGAAGTATGTATGGTTTGTGGTTGCCGATTGTTCTTTGTGTTGTATGTATGAGCAATGGTATTATAATTTGGTTGTTGCAAAACATTGTTACTAGTGAGTTGCCTTGCAAAATTTAAGATAGCTCTTGGAGGTTGTGGTTGGTGTTGTGGTGGTCCTATGATAAGAAGTGGCTAAGGAGATGACTTGGGAGGTCCAATATTTAGAGGCCTCCTAGGAGGTCCAATGATTAGAGGACTCTTAGGAGGTCTAATAATTATGGGAGATCTAATGTTCAAAACCTCAACATACTTATCCTTATTTTGATGATTTTTTAGGGAAGGGGAGTCTAAATGTCACCTCATCATCTTCATCTAAGGAAGCCACATTACTATTGTTTGAAAGACATGTATCAATGCTATCATCCTCTTGCACCATGATATCTTCCCTAGTAGGAGAGTTTTTAGGAGACAATCAAACAAGATTTTCATGACATTCAATGGTTGAGTCTTCTAAGATATTTTCATCACAAGTAGGGAGGTATCTAGAGATGTTAATATTTTTATGATCAGATATAAAACTCAGAAATTAATTCAAAAATCAGACACAATAACACAGCATATACCCTAGGAAAACCCTCCTCTTGAGGGAGAAAAACCCAGCAACAATATATCGCTTATATATTGAATATTAAACAATAGTCTCTTTTACAATGAGGCCAATTATGAGGCCAAGTAATGGCACCACAAACTGATGCTAACACAGAAATAATATGATGCTTATGCTGATGACAAACTTAGCCTTCTACAATGCTATGATCAGCCTCTTTAATATATCGATCTGCCTCTTCAATAGGACGATCTGCACATGAAGTATATCTCCCTTGAAACTCACAATCAATGCAATGAATTGACTTGCACAATAAGGATGAATATGATAATCGATGAACAAGTGAATGAATGAATTCCTTAAGGGTCGAACAGCATCTTCTACTTATACTATTCGATTTAGGAAGACTTCAAGGGATGCGTCTTTTCAAGTATCATGTCGGCCTTCATGAAATGAAATGTCTCTTCAATACAATTGCCGATAAGGAATGGTCGGCCTCAATAACAAATAAATAAAATATTATTTAATAAGTGATGTGACTCTTCATAAAGAAATCGCCTTGACAAATTAAATAGCCGATAGGCTATGATTTAACTTGTCCTTCATAAAAGCGAACTGGGCTGGAAGTAGAAGTCTAACGCTGCCATGTAACATCAACACTCCCTCTTAGCTAGGGAGAATACTTCCAGCTGTATAAGACATATCACCTCATCGCGATGTCAACCACCATGGCTACTCCCATATGTGGAAAAGAAACATATCACCTCATTGTGATATCAACCATCATGGCTACTCCCATGAATGGTAAAGAAACATATCACCTCATCGTGATATCAACCATCATGGCTACTCCCATGAATGGTAAATGTGCACAAGTCCCCATCACGGAATCACTCAACATGATGTTGTCACCTCATCGTGACGTTCACCATGGCTACTCCCAGAGGGTGAAAAACACAAGTACAAGAAAATCATCACAGACTCTCTCACGTGATGTTGTCATGGAGTCACACACATGACATCCACCATGGCTACTCCCAGGGGGTGGAAACAAGGGCTTTCACATCAAATCTCTCTCACAAAGAGAAATGCATTAACAAGGGCTTGCACCTCAAATCCCTCTCACAGAGAGAAATGCATTGAGGAAGATCACTGATGTTGAGACTCCCTCTCAGCTAGGGCTTCATTCTCCACCATACCAAGCTTGTCTTGAAAGTACACAAACTTTATCCTAGAGAAAGGCTTGGTTGGAATGTCTGTCGTCTTCTCATCAGTGCTGATATACTTCAACTGGATCGCTTTCCTCAATACCATATCTTTGATATAGTGGTATTTGATCTCAACATGTTTAGTTCTGTCATGAAACACTGGATTGACAGAAAGCTTCACACAACTTTGATTATCACAATGAATGACAGTCGACTCCAATGATTGCCCAAATAATCCTGCAAGGAGCTTCCGAAGCCAGACTACTTCTCGAGCTGCCACACAAGTTGCAATATACTTGGCCTTTGCGGTGCTCAGTGCCACTGAAGACCGCTTCCTGCTACACCAGGAGATCATCGCAGTCCCCAAACTGAAACAACATCTAGAGGTGCTCTTCTGATCAGTGACACACCCTGCCCAATCAGAATCAGTATATCCATGCAGCTTCAAGTCCACACCTGAAGAATATCTCAAGCCATATCCAACTGTGCCACACAAGTATCTCAGGATATGCTTTGCTGCAACTAGATGTATTTGCCTTGGTTCACACATGAACTGACTAAGTGCACTCATTGCATAGCAAATATCTGGTCTAATATTGACTAGATACATCAACGATCCAATCAACTGCCTGTACATCGTGGGATCCACCAGATCTGAACTAGCTGCAGCCTCTTGCAACTTATGCAAGTTGGTCTCCATAGGCGTAGACATGGATTTTGTAATCCATCATACCAAATCTCTTCAAAATATCAATGGTATACTTCCCTTGACTTAGAATGATCTCATCAGGCTTTTTCCATACTTCTAAACCAAGGAAGTAGTTCATGAGACCAAGATCCTTCATTTCAAATTCAGAAGCAACTCCTTCTTGCATTTGAAAATTAGGTGTTCTTCTCCAGTAAGAAATAGATCATCAACATAAAGAACCAAGATCAATGCCTCACCATCAATTACCCTGAAGTACAAGTTTGAATCCGTATCATTCTTGGAGAAAACCCAAGCTCATCAGGTATCATTAACACAAATCTTCATGATGGTGTGACTTCCTTTGAAGCTTCAAGTACTTGCATCAACCTTCTGACCTCCTCATCCAAGATTTCCTGCAACGCTTGCCTTAGAGAAATGATTTCTAGCGCATGCTTCTGTAGAGAATTTAGGGCTGTCCTCATCGACCTCATCCCAGATCACTCTATTTTGAATAGGTTTGCGGAACTACCAATGACAAAACCAGATTGATTGTCTTGTACAATTCTGATCTCAACAGTTGAAGAGGTCTTCCAAGGACTTTAGCATCGGCCTTGCAATACTGCAACCTACACTTCATCTCAGTGAGTCACAAAACTCCCTCTTGATCCCTGCCTCAGAGATTGCAAGGAAATCCTCCAGAAGTGAAATCCTATCATTGATAGATCTCAGGGCCTCAATCCTTTTTCCGATCATGCTCTCAACTCAAGCCCCAAATCCTCATATTTTAACTCCTTCGAAGTAACTGATCACAATGACAACTTGAATAGGTTCTTCGTCTTTGAGATATGTCTCCACCTATCAACTCAGTCCAATGGCTGCAAGCTATGACTCCAAGCTTGATCATTTCTTCGGTCGGCATGACTTCCTCACAAGATGCCTAAAGCTCTTCCTCTTTGTGCAATCTCTCATTACCCTCTTGCTCCTCGATCCATCTTGGAAGCGTGCTTTGTTGATTCTGATACATTTTGCTTTCATCATTTCTGCTCTCAGAAGTGCCCATCTCAGCACAAAAAACAATCTGCACAATACACATTATGCAGCTAGCATATTCAATATAGGACCAGCCTTCTCAAGGCACCATCGTAGTCCATGCATAGAGAATGGCGTCGATGTGACCATCCAATCACAAACGAACTTGCAGTTCTCTTTTCATTTCTAAGTCACACTTAGAAATCTTCGCAACTAGTATGAAAACAATTCACAATGAATGAATGTTGACTCCAAAGGGTCTCATCCCAATGATCACTGTTCAAGAGAAAACATGATCTTTTCTACA
>VDFB02021065.1:0-29764 GCA_007258455.2 Sequoia sempervirens | reverse complement strand
CCAAAAGTATAAGATTTTTTGAAAAAAATAGGAAAAAATAAGATTTAAAAAAAAGGTTAAAAATTGTAAAACAAGAGAGAAAAACTATTTTTAAAAAATTGAAAGGCATTTCCATAGCATAGTGGTGCAAGAGCACCAATCCTTTTGATGTTTCTTTTAGTTAGGGTTGATTCTAGTTGTTAAATTTGTGTAATAAGGCCATGATGATTTGAAGTCTTTTGAGTAACAAGAAACAAGGAAGTTGCAAAATATGAAAGAATGTAAAAATTGCTAGTCATTGTTAAGTTTGAAAAAGTTGTCATGGTAAAGGTTTATGTTGTTTTTCAAGTGTGGGGTCATGTTAGGAGTTGAATAAGGTCTAGATATACCATATTTAATGTTGTAGGGGTCTAGGCGAGTCAAGGGGATCAATATTTTAAATGTCTAAAAAAAATGTCAATTATAAACTTGAAAAGGTGTAAAGTTTGAAGAGGCTAGAAGCCAATGGTCACAAAGGAGTTTAAAAAGTAGTTAAAATTTGGTTGGTCAGTTGGAATTAGGAGGGAAAACCTTTAAAAAGGTGAGTATCATCATTGTAGGGGTTGGTTGTTGGATTTGAAGGAAAAGCAATAAACTTTCTCACTATTTTTTCAATAATTTTCATCTCTTCTAGGTCTGTACGGTAACATACAGTCACAAAGTGGTTCAATTCTTCCATGTTTCCTGTATTGGCATGAATTAACATTCTTTTGAAGCAAGTTTGAGGGAAATTTATTAAGGTTTGTGGTAGTTTTCCTTATTTTTCTAAAACAGGGCGAGAGTACCCTATTTTGGGGTTTTGTGAACTTTCATCATGTAAAAGGACCCATTCACTGACTATAATTACTGTGATAGGTGTAATGGGTCCTAGGGTGTTATAATATATGGTAGGATTTTTGTTTTGAGTTGTGGATAAAGAATAAGGGAGATAAAGTTGCTGCCCCTATTGGTTTTGTGAGGAAAATGTATGAAAATTGAGGTTCTTGGCTAGGGTTTGGTCAAATATTTAAGGGAAGTCATTTCTCATGAATTATTGAGCATGTATAGGGCTATTCCAAAGTTTTGGAACTATTTTTTAGGTCTAAGAAGGCGTGGGACATAGAGTTTCAAAAAGCCCTAGGTTATATTGAGGAAAGTGAGGGTTTTGTGGATTGGAATGTTGTTGGGCCTATTTTGGCTAAAGTGTTGTGGATTTTGTGTTTACTTTGGTAGGTGAGTGCTTCCCCATCAATATTTTTGTTTTGATAAGTGTTCCAAAGGTGGTTCCTTTGTAAGTTTGGCCTAATTGGCCTTGAAAATAGTGTATTTTGCTTGATTATTGAAAGTTGCTTTAAAAGACTTGTATGTGAGATTGAGGTATGTTAGAGTTGACTCTAATGGGTATCTAGATCAATCATTTTCTTGTAAATTCATTTGAGAATTTTGTGAGAGAAATTGAGAAAAGTGGGTTTGCTATGCTACTACATTGACAAGTTGAAAGGTAAGAAAACAAGCTAGATTGGTTTGGTGAGAAAGGAGTTGATTTGAGACCTTTTGAACTGTCAAAGAGGAGTGTTTTGGGAACCTAGGTTGCATCACATAGAGAGAGAAAATAAAATAGAGTTTAACTAATGAATTGTGAAAAATATATTTTTGTAGTTTATATTCATATCTTTGATTACATTGCATTGCACATCTTTCAAACTCAAAGCATTACTTCGCATTGCATAACTCATAACTAGATGTTGATAGATGACAAAATTTCAATTACAATATAGTTTTTACAAAGTCAACCTTAGCATTTATGCAATTACTTCACATTGCATAACTAATATTAACAAGGAGCAACTATCAATTGCATTTTTTTTTCATGGAATTCTATGAGACCAAATTTCTTTGAGGAATTTTTTCAAACAATTCACTAGGCCTTGTCTATGTGGTGCAAGAGCACCATTAGACAACTTTAGTTCATTTAAGGCTTTGAGGTATATACTCTAGAAAGGAGTTTTTGTATTAGAATAAGGTTAATATGACCATATGATGATGTAATAAGTCATTGTTGATGAATTTTAGGTTTCTAGGTGGTCAAGTTTGCAAAATGTGCAAAACAATGCAAAGTTGCCAAGTTAAAGTGTCAAAAGTTGCAAATTTTCCTTGTTAAAGGAATTTGAAGAGTCAAGTAATTTTTAAAGGGTGGTTAGGAGTTTACAGCCATTTGGTTTTGGAGATAAATAGTTTAAAAATGGGTAAGGAACTTGAAATGATGTTGTTGAAGCATATTTGTTGATTGAAGCATTCAATAGAAGTTCAATTTTCATCAATTTTTTGTGTTTTCTATTGTAGTAGAAAATTGTATGGCTTGTACATCAATTAGTTGATCCATATTTGTTGATATTTTCATATTAGGTTGAATTACCTTTCTTTTGAATCTATTTGGAAGGTTTTACATAACGTTTTGTGCATTTTATCATCAATTTACTTAGACCGGCCTGAACTGGCATAGTTGAGAGTTTTGTTATAGTAAAAATGTTCTAAAACCCATTCCACCTTTCTGTTTGATCTTTTTCTTGGTGGAATGGGTATAATCCATTAGTAGAAGGTGGTATTATGATATTCCAGTGCAAGGGAGGTCAAAATTTGAGTTGGGCATGATGCCCTAGGATGGAAATTTGAATTTTCTATGTGAAAAGTGAGCTTTTGGTGAGTGAAATTGAGTTTTTGAGTTGGGAAGTGTTATTTTATGTGGGATTGAGTATGATCAGGCTAAATAGGACCTATTTGAGGTGTTGTTAAGTTTTTTTTAGCATAGGAGGTGTGAGGTTCAATAAACCCTAAGGTTTCTAGGCCTAGGAAGAGGGCTTTGAGATTTGGCTATAGGATGTTTGAATTTTTGAGATCTGGATGAGGAATCTATGGTTTTGAAACATTTTAATTGCTGCCCTAAAGTTTTAGAGAGTTCGAAAAATTCTAGAGAGTGGTCCCTTTGTAAAAGAGGGCTAATTTGAGCCCTAAAAAGCATAGAATCCCTTATTTGAGTGATTTGGTTCAAAGGAGTCAAATGTGATCTGAGAGTATGTTGTTGAATGTCTAAATGGGTCCCTGATGTGAGTTGAGTTGTGGATTGAAAGGAAGTATTACTGAAAAGATACCCGATATAGTGATTTCCCAGTGCTACAAGGGAATAGTGGATTTTGGTGAATTGTGGAGATTTGGATGAGTTTGTGATTTGAAAATTGTTATTGTTGTTTGGAATTGTGTCAAGTGCATTTGCAGGACCTCCTCTATTGCATCAAAGTTGTATTGGAGAAAAGGTACCAGATTCCTATAGAAGAAAGTGAAGATTGTGAAAGAAAGCTTGGAAGGTGAAGAGGCAAGATTGTGAAGATGCCTCCAAAAGGAAAGAACATAGTAAAGTAGATGAATGAATTGAGAAGTTAGTACATTAGAGAGATCAAAGAACTGAAAGAAAGGTTGGAAGCCTTAGAAACTAATAAGAGAAGAGAAGCAGTTGAGAGCAGTGAATCAAAAGAAGAAGATGATGAAGAGTTTGAAGATGTTGAGGAAGAGCTTGATCTAGAAGATTAGAGAATGGCCAAGTTGATAAAGGTAGTAAAAGGTGACAAGTACAAGGTAAAAATTGATGTGCAAAGGTTTGGTGGAAATTTGAATGAAGAGGAATTGTTAGATTGGATAGCTTCTTTGGATAACTATTTTGAATGTGAAGAGATTCCAAAAGATAAAAGAGTAAATATTTCCAAAACAAAGCTGGGTATGTGTAGGATCGTAATGAAAAAAACAGGCCATTTAAAATTGGAAAAAAAATTAGAAAAATCAAATATAGGTAACTTGATGTAAAAATTTGAATAAGTTATCTATATTATCTCAAAAATATGTAAGAACAGAATCTATAGCAAATTGAATGTAGTTTCTAAACTACTAGGTTTATTTAAAACAAAAAAAATCTATTTGGTGAAAATTTGAAATTTTAATGCAATAGTACTTCAATTTCAAGGAAAAAATAAGAAGTAGGTGTCTATCTAACCACCCTAACCACAATAAAATGATAATATTTTTTTATAAGATTTTAGATATAAGTAGAGGACTCATGTCCTGATGTGATGCATATTTTTGTATTTTTTTCTAAGTAATAAATAATTATTAATTTTTATTACAACTTTTAAAAAATATTAAAACTCGTATGTTTGACCACCTTCAATTGGTCAAATCTTCATAAAATTCAAAAAAAAATTAATCCTATAGTATTTGGAGCATAAAATGTGACACATGTTTTGGATTCAAAAAATGTGATACCGTTTGAAAGCTGTAGATGTTTTTCAATCAGCCTATTAATCAGGACTTTAGTTGTAATTCAAATAGAAAATGAATAATAATTATTTATTAAATTCAAGTAAAGCATAATTTATATTGGTGGAAAGCTGAGAATCTCCTTTAAAAACCCTTTTTGTTTCATCAATTTTGGGTTAAAAAAATGTCGTCAGCCACATACCCTACAAATACCCATCATATCACCCCTTTTTGGCCCATCATGATCCTGCACATACCCAGCTTAAAGGTCATGCACTTACAGTGTGGTGGGATTATCTACAATCAAAGAGAAGGAAACAACTTGGCAAGTCCAAGATTGTGGATTGGGACAACATGGTGGCTAAGTTAAAAGGTAAGTTTCTCCCTTCAGATAATTCAATTCAAATGTTTAAGAAGTTGCAAAATTTGAGACAAAAGGAAATGGATGTAAAGGAATCTACTAAGGAATTTTATAGATTGAGTATGAGATCTAACCACAATGAAAATGAATATGAGAAGATTGCTAGGTACTTAGGCGGCTTAAGGATGAATATACAAGATGAGTTGGCTTTGACTAATCCTAGAAATGTAGAGGAATGTTATAAAATGGCATTGAAAGCTAAAGAAAAGGTAAAGAGAAGACAAGAGAAAATAGTAAGAGAAGGAGGCAGCACCATGACAGGAAGAGGAACTTTTTCTACTCCAAGGCAAGCAACTAAAAATCAACAAGAAGAACCAAGCAAGAGAGATTAATAAGTTGCAGATTTTAGAGGTGGATATAGAGGCACAAGGGGAAAATTTGGAGGTGGAAGAAAATCTAACACTTTTTCAATTAGATGTTATCATTGTCAAGAGTATGGACATCCTTCTTGGAAGTGCCCTGAGAAGGCTAGTTCATCAACAAGTAAAGGAGAAAGAAAACTAGATAGAAGAGCTCAAATAATTCAAGAAGGTGAAGCTGAAAGTAGTTCAAGTTCAAAAAAATTGATTGCAAGGGATAAGGTTGGAGAGATGCTGATGATGAAGAAACAAATCTTGAAGACCACAAAGGAGGAAGAGTTGCTTAAAAGAAAATCCTTTTTCAGGACAGCTTGCAGATGTAGAGACAAGGTATGCAAAGTCATTGTTGATTCAGGTTGTACAGATAATATTGTTTCTAATAAGATGGTAAAAAATTGCATTTGCAAAGAGTACCTAGAAAAAGGCCATATAGGGTGTCATGGGTTAGTGATTCAAATTATTATTTTATGGTGAGTGAACAAGCAAGGGTTGAATTTTAGATAGGTCCATATAAAGATGAAGTGTTTTGTGATATACTACCCATGAGTTATTGTCATTTATTGTTGGGAAGGCCCTAGCAGTTTGACAGATCAGCCTTGCATAATGGTAAACAAAACACATACACCATAGAAAAAGATGGGAGAGAGTTTGTTTTAACTCCATTAGTTGAGGTTCTAGAAGAGTATGGTGAGATTATTATGTTTGGGAGAAAATAGTGTGTGAATGTAGATGAAGGAAATAACATGAATTTAGAAGCAAATGGAATGCTTGATATAGAGACAGGATAGTAGATGGAAGAGGTGAGTCTAATTTGTAGACAATAGAAAGAAAGAAGAAAGGTGATTTTTTTGGAAAAGTAAAGTTGATGGTGAAAAGTTTCAGGCTGATAAAATATAGAGTGAGTGTGAAAGGCCTTTGGAAAGGCATGGGAAAAGTGAAGGTATCATGGTGGGGACAGTCAAGTGTCCTATGACAGAAAATAAGGTGAAAAGATAATTAAAATCCAATATAATAGTGATTGACGGTGTTGACAAGACAATAAAAGAGATGGAAATGGTTTGTGAGAGTAAAGGTATAGGAAATCATGGTGATTGTATGAAAATGGACAACAAGTTTGCTAGTACAGTGAATTGGTAGTCCAAGGTTGACAGTACAGAGGTCTATAGGGATGAAAACACAGTGGAAAAGAAGATAAATGTTGGTGAGGTAAAAGGACAGCTGAGGGATGATAGGATTGGTGAGACAGATGGTAAGACAGTGCATAAAGCAAGTACAGGTCTGACAAAGACCATTCAATGTAATGATACAGTAAATAAGACAAAGTTAAGTCTGATAAGGATTGGTAAATGTAAAAGGATAGTGGACAGTGATAAAGTTTTAGAACAAGAGGCTAAAAGATGATGGAATGAACAAAAATTTGAGGAAAAATTGATGAAAAATGTTGAGAGAGTGAGTATATATGGAAATGTAAATGTGACAGCAATATTTGAAGATGCAAAAGTGGAGAAACACCCCACAACATAGGAAGGATAGTTGGAACAAAGAGAAAGTGAAGGTGAACTCAAGAAGGAAGATGAAGACAGTGAAGAGCCAAAGGAACTTGACAAAGGAAATCAAAGAGGAAAAAGGCATGAAGAATATAAAGGAGGACATGTGGCATTCATCTTTCCAAGAGACTTGGAAAAGCTTCAAGTTGGGGTGTATGGTGTAGGAGCACCATTAGACAAGTTTAGTTCATTTAAGGCTTTGAGGTCTAGACTCTAGAAAGTAGGAGTTTTTATATTAGAATAAGGTCAATAAGAAAATATGATGATGTAATATTTCATTGTTGATGAATTTTAGGTGTCTAGGTGGTCAAGTTTTCAAAATGTGCAAAACAATGCAAAGTTGCCAAGTTAAAGTGTCAAAAGTTACAAACTTTCCTTGTTAAAGGAATTTGAAGAGTCAAGTAAGTTTAAAGGGTGGTTAGGAAGTTATATCCATTTGGTTTTGGAGGGAAATAGTTTAAAGAGGGGTAAGGAACTTTAAATTATGTTGTTGAAGCATATTTGTTGATTGAAGCATTCAATAGAAGTTTAATTTTCATCAATTTTCTATATTTTTTGTTGTAGCATCAGATTGTATGGCCTATACATCAATTATTTGATCTATATTTGTTGATATTTACATATTAGGTTTAATTACCTTTCTTTTTAATCCATTTGGAAGGTTTTCCATAATGTTTTGTGCATTTTATCATCAATTTGCTCAGACCGACCTGAATTGGCATAGTTAAGGGTTTTGTTAGAGTAAAAATGTTCTAAAACCCATTCCACCTTTATTTTTTCTCTTTTTCTTGTTGGAATAGGTATAATCCATTAGTATAAGGTGGGAGAATGATAGTTGAGTGTAGGGGAGGTCATAAATTGAGTTGGGCATGATGCCCTAGGATGGAAATTTGAATTTTCCATGTGAAAAGTGAGGTTTTGGTGAGTGAAATTGATTTTTTGAGTTGGCCAGCATTATTTTATGTGGGATTGAAAATTATCAGGCTAAATAGGATCTGTTGGAGGTTTTGGTAAGTTTTTTTGAGCATAGGAGGTGTGAGATTCAATAAACCCTAGGGTTTTTAGGCCTAGGAAGAGGGTTTTGAGATTTGGCTATAGGATGTTTGAATTTCTAAGATCTAATTCAGGAATCTGTGGTTTTGAAACATTTTAATTGCTGCCCCAAAGTTTCAAAGAGTTTTAAAAATTCTAGAGAGTGGTCCCTTTGTAAAAGAGGGCTAATTTGAGCCCTAAAAAGCGTAGAATCCATTATTTGAGTGATTTGGTTAAAAGGAGTCAAATGTGATTTGAGAGTATGTTGTTGAATGTCTAAATGGGTCCCTGATGTGAGTTGAGTTGTGGATTGAAAGGAATTATTAGTGAAAAGATACCTAATCTAGTGGTTTCCCAGTGCTACAAGGGAATAGTGGATTTTGGTCAATTGTGGATATTTGGATGAGTTTGTGATTTGACAATTGTTATTGTTGTTTGGAATTGTGTCAAGTGATTTTATAGGAGCTCCCCTATTTCATCCAAACAAGCTATGGATTCTTGGAAAAAATATATCAAAGCATAATAATAAGCAATAGCATAGACAAGGCAGTGAACTGTTCAAAAAAAATGCTTCAAAGAAATGTGGTCTCAATGTGCTTGTCATGGAATTTCATCACCATGAGACCACATTTCATTGAGGTATTTTTTAAAATAGTTCACTGCCTTGTCTATGCCACAAAATTTTTCATACATTTCCACCAAAGCATTTTATCAAACAATTCACTGCCTTCCTCCTATGGCTAAATGTCTAAAACAGGTGCTTTCGAACAAGCTATGGATGCTTGGAAAAAATATATCAAAGAAATTTAGATTGTGTAGTTATTATTTTGTAATCCTTAGCTATGGATGCTATGCATGAGAAAATGATTGTGTAGTTATTATTTTGTAATCCTTAGCTTGACAGCCTAGTCATTGAAAGTTTTCGGTATTACTCGATCATGTAAGTAATATGACTATCTCATGGACCTTAGGAGCCAATTGTCCTAATGCATATTTTTGCATCTATGCTTATGAAGCTTTTTAATTTAAATCATACTCAATTTATATAATATAAGCATCAAAGGAGCCTAAGTAATTACATTTCTTGGTTAGTTTTGTGGTCAGTTGAGTCACTATTATAAAATATTCAAAGGAATATTTTATACTTAAATAGGTCAATTTTTATAACTATTTTATGTGGTATAAAATGTGGTCGAATAAGATAAGTAAATTTTTTTCTATGGGAATATCTTGTGACATCTTGATCACTATTTTTCTAAGGAAGAGAATTTGTGACAGATTTTGTTTACATGGCGTACATCAGTCTATAAAGATAAACAAAAATGTAAGACAAGGATATGTTATTCTTCATGCAATATAATCAATTTACATTAAACTTTGTGAAACTAAATACATGTGCATACTATGTTTTGGGTATTGTCGTCAATAATAAAAGAATATAAAGGATGAAAGCCTGAAGATGAGATTTCTCTTTTGAATGATAATATGTTTATTATACGGCATTTTCAAGTTTAAATATCAAAATTAATAAGAATAAAATTTTATCTTTATACTCATAAGAATATGTACATATACATAAAGTATATATGTATATATTGATTTGGGCACTATTATGTAGTATTATTCATCTTTTGGAAAAATGTATCAGTTATATATGCACGTGTGTGAGATCATATTCTTATGAAGATGTATGTCCCTTTTACACGAGAAACAAAAGAAGGATTTTAAATGGCTAAAACATTTTGACTACATATGAAAAGGTTTCTTGATATTTGACTCAATTTTTTTTAAGCTTGAATGTGAATCTTATTTTATTAATAGATAGTTTGAGAAAGAAATGTGTGAACATATGGCACACATTATCTTATGAAACATTTTTATCTTACTACTAAATATTTGGTCAAAGTAATGCAAAATCACTACTTGCATTGTCGATTCATAGTGTCTATTGTCACAAATCAATCAAAAATGTCATACTTACAATTATAGGGTATCTAGAGTTGTATGGCAGATTATTTATATTTAGTAAAATTCACTTTCTTTCTTGGATGGCATTGTGATTGTGGAGTTTCCCTGGATCTACTACTCTCATGAATGGTAGAGCCAATTTCATATGGAAGGTGTGCAAGGAAATATTGATCTATGGTTGGAGGAAATGCACTTGGGTGATGCTCTCCATATTGTAGCTAAGATGCCAAAGTCTTGGTTTATCAAAGAAACTACATTTGGTTTTACATGGTATTGTATTAGCTATTTTTATTTCACATCCATGGTAAGATGTATTGTAAATTTAATAAAGACCTATTATTTTAAATATGTAATACTTGATGAATTGTTATGTACTCTTGTTATAAAATAATGATGATACATTATATTTTATAGTAAAATTTAACTATACTTTTATATTATAAAAATGAATGTGAATGTTGAATGACTAAGAAATCGGTATATTGTAAATGATTAAATATTTTACCTTATGTTGTTATGTATTTTAAATAATTTTGTATAAAATATTTAAAAATAATAATATAAGTGTTTTTCAATTAATAAACCAATGTGTTCGTTGTATGTGGTATCATAGTTCACAATTAAAACACTAGGCCCTATTAGCCTATTATATAAGAATTTTTAAAAAATATAACCTGTGTGTGAGAAAATGTGTGAATTAGAATAATCAAAACACACAACAAATGCAATGTATTATATTAAGGAAATCTAAATTAACAACACAATTTGATAAAACAATTCCTCAAAGACATTTTATCTTCCTCTATTCCTAAGGATCATGTGTTAGTGCTCTCGGATTTTAAATGTGCACCAAATTACTGGGATGACACCTAAGAAATGAGAAGCATTAATTCTAGAATGCAAAAACTATGTCTACACCTACATGATTTGATGAATTTGCCAGATGATGAAATAAATGATATGTTGAATGGTAAGTTGTTGTATACAAAATGATATAATGATGAAGTGCTAAGCTAATGGAGATGCTATGCAATTATAATGATTCTAAATACTATAAATAAACTAAGACACATCTAACAAAGGATCCATGATTCTAATTTATTTTCTAAATTACTCTAAATGCTAAACTAGAATGTAAGCTAAACTCTCAAATGCTAAGATGATTTATGTAGGGTAATTGTATGCAATGTCCTCTATGTCGAAAGCTATAAATGAGCCTCTATTTATAGATTTCAACAAGGCATCAAGTGACTTGGCAGCAATGGACGATTAGGATTCAATCTGGAGAGATCAACGGTGAGAAACGAGGAGGTTAGAGAGAAATAAGGAAGTTGTCCCCTTTAATAGAACAAGCTTGTCAAGTGTAGAAAAGAATAAATAGAGAGAATAAGTCGTGTCTCCGAGTTTGTTGAGATTTTTGAGGATAAATACCCATTTTAGAAATTAGGAATAATTAATTTCATGTGACACATGGTGAGATGGAAGATGATGTGGAAGGAGGTTAGAAAAATATGGAAAAATGTGATAAAATTTGAATTAAAAATTCAAATTTAATGAGAGGGAATTAATCAAATAAAAAAAATTAGTTAAATTTGTTTATTTAATTAAATCATGAAGAAAGTGGTTTAAATTGGAAGAATAAGAAATATGAACTATATAAATAAACTTTGCAATTTATTCATAAGTAGAGGAAATAAAGATTTTTATTAATTAAATAACCAGTATTTAATTAATTTTCTCCAGACCAATTTCGGATGTATACATTTTTCCCCTCTTTGAAGTGATGTGTTTACACATTAATTCAAAGAAAATTTTTGCAGTGCTGTTAAGATTTTGACAATGCCCCAAACAACAATTTCCAGAAGATAACAGATGTATGCCCCCTCGAGAGATAAATCGGGGAATTTTTTTGATGATTTAAATATTTTTGATGATTTTTGAAAATTTCTGATGATTTGTGATGATGTTGCTGGTAAATTTATGATTTGAGGATATTCCATCAATTTATCTCCCAATATGGAAGAAATGACATTCCCTTTGAATTAATTGACCCTTGAAAAAAATTAAAAATATCCCATCAAAAATCACACTCTTAATTACCCTTTTTAAGAGGTAAAAAGTGAAGAAAGGATTCATTTGTGCACTTGTGATTTTGAAAATTGTGCAGTGAGAGAGCAACTTTGAGCATTTGAGTGAGGATGGTGATCCCCTATGAGACTCATCGATTCGAGCGGGTGTGGTGACATAACTAGCTAATGGCATAAAGACCTCTGGTACAAATTTCAAAAACTTTCCTTGTGAATTTTGAATCATTTTTCCTATGTTTTTAATTTTGAAATTTAGTATTTCATAGTTTTGGCGCATACAAAACCTATTTTGGTGCATAGACTAGATTCTTCGACGCACTGACATAGAATTTTAGCACATAGGATAGATTTTTCAGCACATCAACAGTCTATAATGGTGCATTCATGTTTTGGCACATAGGTTAAAAAATTTAGAGCATTAGAATATTAGATAGTGCATCAAAAGAAATGGTGCATAGTGTTGTAGTTTTAGCGCATCTGCCTAAAGTAATGGCGCATCAAATAGGTTCCATGGCGCATCTGAGAAATTCTCTGGCACATTCGAGAAAGTGGCACATAGGCAATCTATTATGGCGCATAGACCCAATTTGGTGGTGCATCTTCCTTTTGGCGCAATGAAAGACTGTAATAGCGTATCTAGGATAGAAATAAAGATTATTTGTTTTTCTCCTTGATTTGGATGATGTTTAATTGCGTTAGCCAATGAATTGTTGTTATTGATAGATTAGATGATTTATCAATCTCATGATAGGCAAGATTCAATAATGATGATGTTGTTTTGACCTCATGATAGGCAAGGATCAAAAATAGATGTTCACAAGATTTGATGAAAATCTCACTTGAGCTGATAGTATGATTGATTGATGTGTTGATTGTGATGTGTTATAATGATAGGAGAGTGATTTAGATAATCTT
This sequence comes from Sequoia sempervirens, assembly GCA_007258455.2. Lineage (NCBI taxonomy): Eukaryota > Viridiplantae > Streptophyta > Pinopsida > Cupressales > Cupressaceae > Sequoia > Sequoia sempervirens. Next base: position 17,133 of record VDFB02021065.1, on the reverse strand, counting down.
TAGTCCCGAGAGAAATTCCCATGGATTTGGGAGCTAATTCCATAGCTATCATAGGCTAATAAGGATATCATTGAGCGATGTGGATTATCTTCACTGATTGACATGCCCCATATTAGGATTAATCGGGGATTGCTAATTGCACTGGTAGAGAAGTGGCATAGCGACCACAACACTTTTCATCTAGCCACCAGAGAGATGACTATGATGCTAGAAGATGTCTACAGAATCTTGTAGATTCCTATGATGGGTGACATTGTGACATATGATCAAACTGTGTAGGGAGGTACAGATGCCTTACGTCGGATATTCCATGATGATCAAATTAGCGAGTATGAGATGCCTTGGCAAGAGATGTTTGAGAGGTATGCCCCTTTTTCTTCCATGCTTGTAGGATTTTTTGGTGGCTTCCTATGTCCCAACAAGAGGGCAAAGGGATTGTTCATGGGTTGGGGTCGGACATTAGAGCAGATGATTCAGTTTGGGACCTAATTCTCCTGGGGTTCATGTATGTTTGCACAGTTGTATCATGATTTACATCAGATAGTTTACCTCAAAGGAGTTAGTCTGTCAGCAGGAGTGACCTTATTGCAAATGTGGGCTTGGGAGCATATAGCGGTGACACGTCCAGAGACAGACATATTCCGGCCATTTGGGAGACCTTATGTTTATGGTTATGCAGGCCCAGTTTTCCAGCATAAGTTGGGAAAATTGGAGTATTGGAGACATGTATTGGATGACCTGGATTCTGTTACATGGCGGCCATATGTAGATTGTGAGCAATGGGTCGAGGATCATTTAGAGATGCCCTATGTTTGTATAGCTAGGTATCTCATTAGACGGACACACTTGATCATTGAGAGATTCCTATTAATGAGGGTGCTCTAACAGTACAGTAGATTGCAGGGGATACCACAAGGATTGGCTTTGTATGCATGGAGATAGCAGGATACTACTAAGTGTGGACCTACCTTATCTTACGATGCTATGTGTGATGAGTACCACATATTACAGCCAATGATTTGGGACTACCATCTGTAGATTATGGAGGGATACATGATTAAGGATTACTCATATTATTTTAGTGGGCATCCATTTCCATGGATCTCGAAGCCTGATGAGCTAATGTCGGCACTAGAGGATGATGAGGACAAACCACCTAGATAGAGGAGGGCTAGAGGTGGTGGAGATGAGGAGAAGGGAGATGGTCGTGATGATGGTGGAGGTGATGATGGTGGTGGTGATGATGGTGGTAGAGATGGAGGAGGGGGTGACCATCTAGTGCTAGATGTCAGAGTGCCTCACAGGAGGCGATCCTTAGTAGCAGTAGCACAATAGCGCGTATAGATATGATTGACCTCTCAGCAGTACCAGTCACAGATTGTAGCCTTACAGGCTCAAGTCCAAACATTTCAAGGCCAGCTAACACAATTTCAGGGATAGTTATAGGCATAGACACAAGTGCTGACATAGGTATAGGAATAGCTCTCATAGGGCCAAGGGTAGATACAGACTTTGACAGATGAGAGGGATGTTGCCAGGCAATAGGTGCATCAGGTGCAAGGCCAGCTTGCACAAGTACAGGCCTAGGGATAGGTGCAGGGTTAGGTTATCATGTTAACTATGGAGAGAGATGCCCTAAGATGGTAGTCAGAGTAGGTCGAGGTCGTCACCGAGAGACTACATCAGGCTATAGGGGCTACTGGATCTACAGATTATTTCAAAGAGATTCGCTGCGCTGCCCAAGAGGTTGAGTTCTATAGAGGTCGGTATCATGAGGTGGTCCCTCCAGAGTGGTGGGAGAGCTTTTCCCAGTCTCAGTCTAGCAGGTCTTAGTCTTGGATAGTTAGTGTGGGTGTTATGCAGCCATTTCCTAAATATCGAAGAGATTCTGGTGAGGGTTCGTCATGTGCAAGGGAAGGCACTGGTCCTAGGATGCCAACACCATCTGGGGGGAGCACTACATAGCTCTGACACTTGATGTTTATGTGTTTTGGGCATGTATACATTGATACTCAATGATTTACTACCATTTTTTATGATATACCTCTTCATATTCAAATATCCTTATACATTTGACATTATTTTGAGATATATATGCAGTGATGATGATGGTTGACCTATGTGCCTATGTGTTGATCATGATGGATGCATTTAATTTTTATTTTTTTATGTAGGCTATGTGATGTTTTATATGATGGTGATATGATATGTTATGGATCCAACATGTGTTATGATGCTATGATGCTTCATGAATGATGTCTATATGCCCTATATGATGAATCTCATTATGTGAATGGAATGAGATAAATGCTATGTTTTTGTACTTTTTTTATACAAATATGTGATGCAAAAGATGAAATGGATGAATGGAATGATTAAATAATAATGGATAATTCAATGTGTTCTATTATGATGAATGATATGCATGGTACTCTTTGTTTTTGTATTTTTCTGATGCAAATGTATGAATGCATGTATGAAATGGATGAATGGAAATGTTTCATTGTGGATGCTTTTGTGATGTGAATGTATGACCTAATGGAAAATGAGTGCTTAGAAAATGACATGCTAATGCTTTATTTTTGGATTTTTCATGATGCAAATATATGATCTAATGGAAAATGAATGACGAAATGATATGAAAATGCATGAATGATTTCCAAATGCCTAGGCAACTAAATGTGAATGATCCTTTTGGTAGTGTCAAATGTACTCAATTTGTTAATGATATAAATAACATCACTTGTAAAATTGGACTAGCCTTGGAGAAATCTATAAATACTACTGCAACACCTAGTATGAATGTAGTCTAAACATGCAATCCTAATAATGTAATGTTGTCATCCTAGTAACTAATTTATTGTTCTTGATATCATCATTGAGCTTTTGAAATGTTAAAATTGAGTACAAACATCAATGGTATAATTAGACCATGATGACTTGAGTACTACGTAGTTTCATGGTGTTTGATAGTGCAAGTTAACACAAGCATCTAGTTATAATTAGACTGAGATGACCTAAGCATTTCTTGTATAAACAAACAAGAGTTAATCATTTTTCTATGTGAATCTAGAATGTCATCAATGATACTTTGTAGACAACATCCCACAATGATTCACATAGTATTAATGATCAACTCACAAACAACAGACAAAGAAAAATATCATTCTCAATCATAGTTTCTCTAGTTCTTGACATCCTTGAGTTGCTCCCGAGAAATGATAACAACAATCATGATGCAAATAATTTGAACATTTGTGTTGAAGTGATAAAACTATGATTCAGAGGATTGTCACCAACTGAAATTTGTTTTCAATTGATCTTGTTGTTGTTGGTTCAGATGGTTAGTTTTGGTGATTCTAATTGATGTTCAATGTTGCAGCTCACTTGATTGTTGTGTTTTACCTTGTTGTCATATTATTGTTTGTCTGTCATATTTAAGCTCAAAGATGGATTGCCTCTAGTGAGTTTAGGATTTTCCCCCCAGTGGAAACAAACCAATTTATTATGGATATGTACAATGATCGACAAGCCAAAGTGAGACACGACTATCACCCCCAAAATATGTACATGAGGCCCAAATGGAGGATGTGGATAGTGATAGTGAAGAGCCAATAGTCGACACATGTTCTAATGGAGGAAGAAGTCAACCTATCACAAATAGTGCCGGTTTCCAGGTTTTCACTAGCTTTTATTGCACTTTTTTCAGATTTTATGATTTTTTTGTATTTTTCTCTTTTTTTGTATTTTTTGTATTTTTTGTATTTTTTCTTCTTTTTTTGTTTTTTTGATATTTTTTGTAATTTTTTTTCTTTCTTTTTTCTTTTCTTTGATTTTTGTTGTCACCAAGACGTTTTTTTTCCAGGTTTTCACTAGGGCGACCATTTTTTAGGACACTTTATGATGTTTTTGGATTTTTTCAAGACCTTTACCAATGTAGCAGATGAATTATATGTAGAATTTTAGGTTGTTCATGGGCTCTTCAAATAGGTCCTCTTCTTGTGTGGATAGCTAGTATGCTCCTAATCCATAGACTGACACAATGACAAAGGAGCCCAACCAATTTGGTTCAAACTTTCCTTTCTTCTCCCTATCCTGTTGGTTGCGCGGGTTCTCCTTCAATACCAAGTCACCAACTTGAAATGTTCTTGGTTTGACTTTATGATTATAACTTCTAGACATTCGTTGTTGGTAGGCTTTTAGGTGGTTCACTGCATGTTGGCATCGTTCATCCAATAGTTCCATTTCCTACAATCTAGATTCCCAATAGTCCTCATTAGAGATGATACCCTTCAATGAAACTTGGAGTGATGGTAATTTAACCTTAATGTGTACAATGGCTTTAGACCCATACACGATAACATATGGTGTGACTCCTATTGGTGTGGTATGCCCACATAGCAGGGTTTAATTGGATGTGCCAATCGCATCCAACATCGTTGATTATTTTCTTCAAGATTTTCATAATAGTTTTGTTGGAGGCCTCTGCTTGACTATTTCCTTGAGGGTAATATGGTGTATAGAAGTCATGTTGGATATTGACCTTCTCACACAATTCTTGCATGTCTTTATTTTTAAATGGACTTCCATTGTCAGTAACAATGGATTTAGGGATGTCGTACTGACAGATGATGTAATTGAGGATGAATGATGAAATTTTCTTTCCTATGATGGTGATTAGAGGAATGGCTTCAATCCACTTCATGAAGTATTATATAGCTATGATGATAAACTTGTGTCCATTTGATGAAGATGGATGAATTTTACCCACAAGATTCAGTCCCCACTGACAAAAGGGTCATATGGATGCAAATGGTTGAAGTTCTATTGCTGGTGCATGAATGAGGTTGCCATGAATCTGACACTTTTGACATTTCTTGACAAACTGAAAAGACTTCTTCTCCATGTTTGGACAATAATACCCTAAACGAAGGAGTTTCTTGGCTAAGGTTAAACTGCTTGAATGAGTTTCATAAACACCCTCATGAACTTCCCGTAAAGTCATTTCAGACTCATCGTGTTGCAAACATCGGAGGAGAGTTCTATCAAGACCTCATTGGTATAGTACATTCGTGATAAGAGTATGTCGGGTGGCTTGGCAAATGAAATTTCATTTTTTATTTCAAAACAGGTTGGGCAGAAGGGTGTTATCTTTTAGGTAGGTATAAATTTCACCATAGATTGAGTTATTAGCGTCAACTAGGTGATAGATAACTTGGGACTCAGTATCGTCATAAGCAGGGGAAACAATTGGTCCACCATGAACTCATAATGGCTTCTTTTCTCGAGAATTTGTAACAAGGAAGCAAATAGTAGCCATGCCATTGGTAGCTTTATTTTCCACTCTTGAAATCTGTTCAAATTCGATATTCATAAAGTATTTCTTAAAATCATCAATCATTATTTTGTAGGGCATCAGTTTGTCATCATTTGTTTGATAATCATCATTGACTTGGTTAATGACCAACTGAGAATATCTGTAGACTTGCAACTCTGGAATTTTCCATTCTATAGCTATTTTGATGCCAATGATTAATGCTTCATATTTTTCCATGTTATTGGTACAAAGGAACATCAATCTGTATGATTTTGGTATGGTATGTCCTTGTGTAGTGACAAATAGAATTCTAGCCCCCGATCCATGTTGGGTGTGTGATCCATCAAAGTATAATGCCCACTATTTTGTAGTCAGGGTAAGGATATCAGCGTCTGGAAATTCAATGTGTAGAGGATGATCATTTGGTAGAGGTGAATTGACTAACTGGTCTGCAATTGCTTGCCCTTTTATTGCTTTCCTATCCACATATTAGATTTCAAACTCACTTAGTATCATAACCCACTTGGCCAATCTTCCAATTAGGTTAGCTTTGCTGAGGAGGTATTTTAGTGGATCTATTTTGGCTATTAACTTGATGGTATGAGTTAGCATGTAGTGTCGTAACTGTTGAGTGGCGAACACTATTGCCAAGCAAGCCTTTTCAATGGATGTATAATTGATCTCATAGCCATTTAGCATCCTATTGATGTAGTAAATTGCCCTCTCTTTTCCTATTAAATCCTCTTGTGCTAACAAGGCTCCCAATGATATCTTAGTTGTAGAAATGTATAACAAGAGTTGCTTTCCTTCTGTTGATGGTACTAAGATAGGTGGACTCATTAGATATTATTTCAATTGGTTGAAGTCTCCTTCACATTTTTCATCCCATCAGACAAAAACATTTTTGTTTAGCAAGTGAGTAAAAGGATGGGTCTTGTCTACCAATTGTGAAATAAATCTTTGGATTGATTGGAACCTCCCTTGTAGAGATTGTAGCTAACTAGTGTTTTTAGGTGGTGGCATCTCCATGATAGCTTTAACTTTTGTTGGGTCTACCTCAATGCCTTTTTTTGAAACTATGTATCCCAAAAGTTTGGCAGAAGTCACCCCAAACATACATTTCTTTGGATTTAGTTGTACATTGAATTTTTCTAGTCTAGTGAAGATTTTTTCTAAGATATCTAAATGTCCTTCTCTGGTATATTATTTAGCTAATAGATCATACACAGTATTCCATGAAGGTATGCGTCATATCATGAAAAATTATTGTCATGGCGTGTTGATAAGTTGCTCTTGCATTCTTCAATCTGAATGGAATACGTTCCAATAGAATGTTCCCCATGGATATGTAAAGGCTATCTTATCTTGATCCTTTAGAGCTATCTTGATTTGATTATAACCAGAAAAACCATCCATAAGTGACAACATGCCATGTCCTACCATTAAGTCCACTATAATGTCTATGTTAGGTAGAGGAAAATCATCTTTAGGACAAGCCTTATTAAGATCTTAGAAATATGTGCAAATATGAATGTTGTTATCAAGCTTTGAGACTAGTTCAATGTTGGAGATCCACTTGGAATAGTCAATGGGTCTGATGAATCCTGCATCTAACAACTTCTTCAACTCTACTTTAACCAATAGGGCAATATGTGGATGCATTTTCCTTAAATTCTGCTTGACTGGTTTTACTCCTGGTGGTAAGGATAGGTGATGCATGATGAGTTCTGGATCAATCCCTAACATGTTGGCATATGACCAAGCAAAGTTGATTTGTTTTTCTATGAAAAATTTAAGAAAGCTTGGTTTTTCTTGGTTTGTCAAAGATGTCACTAGATGGATAGTCTTCATTGTCTCCGCACTATCAATATTGACAGACTGTGTGGGTTCAATCAATAACTTTGATCTTTCCTGAAAGTGTTTTGGGAGAGTATCAAATCTTCCATCCTTCGATGCCTCAAAGAGATTTTCACCGTTGGATGCACTCTTTGTTTTTACTTTTTCTGGATCTGATACTGCCATTGAATGGTTTTCACCATCAGATCTATTTCCTGTATTATTCATTTTGTAGCTAGAAGATTTGATACTCCCCTATTTGGAAGCTTTGTTATGGCATTCAATGGTGGAATCTATTTTGGGATTGTTGGCACAGAGGAAATTCGTGATGGAATCATCATTTGAAAAGGTAGGGATATCAAATGGCTCAATTTGGTCTTAGTCTATGAGTTTTGGATGTACTAGGGGTAAGGAATCACCAGACTAGTTAAGGTTAGAGATGGTAAGAGTCCTAATGGTGGTGTCTTTGATTTGTCCAATAGAAAAATTGAGGTCTATAAGGTAAATTTTCTCTAAATTATCTGTTTCACTTTAAGTTGAATCATCTTCACTGGAATCATCAATGTGTTGTGATCCTAGTTCAAGCGGTCTAGAACCTAAACCTTGTCCCTCCTCGAGTAGGGGTGCATACTTTTGTACCACATCAATGTCCTTGTCATGACAAGACTCTTCTGCTAGTGAATCCCACTCATATTCATTAGAATCAGTTTCATGATCATCACTAGCTTGTAATTGCAAGATTCTTTCAACCACCCTCTCAGTTATATCTTCTTTTGTCTCCTCTTTATAACCTAGCCCAGTCTTGTCTTTTGGATTGATTAAGAGGGGTTGAACTGGTTCCACAATTCCTTATTTTCTTTTTCCCATAGGTCCTTTTCCCTCGTAACCCATCTTTTCCAAAATAGCGAAGCCTTTTCCATATTGTGTTGTTTGTACATTTGTAGTTGTTGTTTGAGACTCTTCTTCATCCTTATAAAGCCAATTTAGAACATCCTTGTCTTCTGCTTCATCAAGTATGGTGCCTACTTTTACAAACTGACCATCAAAGAGTGTAATTGGTTGTGATCTTTGTGGTGTTGATGTTGAGGGTTTCCCATATGACTCTGGGGAAGAGAACTATCAAAGACATAGGGATCGTTCAATGAAAGATTCACCCACACCTTTATCTTTGACTTGTTTTTCTCAAATTGTTTCAACAAGGAATTTAATTGGGCTTCATGATTTGAGGATGTAGAAGGAGCAACTTCTTCTTTTTTCTCGGCTAGTTGGAGACATGGAACTAGATTGACCTTCTTGATTTGAGGAAATAACTAATGGTTTGGATGAGGAACTTGACCGACTTTGATCATTAGAAGGGATAGAAGTTGAAGCTTCTCTGTTATGAGGCACAAAGATATCTTGGACAAATTTTAGGGTGTTGCAATACTAAGGACTATTTGAATTAGCTGAGATGGCAATTTCTCGGCCACCATAAGGGAATTTCAAACATTGGTGGTATGTTGACGGGACCGCTTGCATTTCATGGATCCTTGGGCGACCCGATAGTATGTTGTAGGTAAAATCCTTGTCTAAGACTTGGAAAATTACATCTTTTTGAATATGTCCTACTTGAATAGGTAATACAATCAATCCCTGTGAAGATCTCTCCTCATCATCATATGCTTTTATTGTAATCTTTTTCTTTCAATCAATTTCATTATTAGAAAATCCTAAGGCATGAACAAGCTTTAAAGTACATATATTCAATCCAGCTCCTCCATCTATTAGTACGCATTTGACATGATGTTTATGAATTAGGACTTCAATATGGAGTGCGGCATTGTGGGGATGAGAGATAGATGTGTCATCATTTTCTGAAAAGGATAAGCAATGCAATGCGGTCAAATTTCCCGCCATGGCTTCAAATTTGTAAACTTCCAAATTTGTTGGTATTGTTGTGTCCACTAGGGCCTTTTCCAAAATCTCTTTGTGGGTGGGTGAAATCTTGAGCAGTTCCAGTATCGATATTTGTGTAGGGATCTTTTGTAACTGGTCCACTATGTTATATTGATTGGATGAGATAGCAGGTGTTTTAGATGAACTTCCTTTTAGGACATATTTGGCTTGTGCTCTCGTGGTCGCATTTACTGGCATGTTGTCTTGTTTCCCATTGACTTTAATGACATTGACTTGAGTATTAATTTCAATTATATCTAGTTTTGTGTCATTAATTTGATTTTCAAGGTAATGATGTCTTGTTCTTGTGTAATTGGAACATCATAGATTGGATTATTGGTTGTAGTAATGTCTTGATTGTCATTGGTTTCAATGTTATTTGTTTGATCTTCTACTGCTAAGATATGATTTATGGTAGTATCATGGACATAGTTTACATTCTTCCCCTTGTTTGTTGTAGAGGACTCCCTTTTTCATAATTTGGGAAGGGGTTTTTAAATGCTCTATGATCGGCATTTGTTTGGGGTCCTATTCATATGACCTTGTCAACTATTAAATCTTGTATCTTGTGTTTCAATTGCATGCAGCTATTTGTTTGATGACCTTTGCACCAATGAAATTCACAATAATAAGCATCATTCCACCATGATGATTTTACTTTTGGTTCAAAGCCTTGAGTGTCAGGTAGTGTTATGAGGTTATTTGCAAGAAGTTCCCTCAATGCAAATTCATGTGATTGACCCAAAGGTGTGAATTTTTTGTGGTTTGATTGTGTTTGATAGGGTGGAGGTTTGGACATGGTATTACTTTTATTGTGGCTGTTTTGATTGTTGGACTAATTAAAATTTTGATTAGTGCCTTGATTGATGTTTTGCGCGGTCTTAGTCATGCTTCTTGATAGATTAAAGACTGGTTTGGCATTATGTCACTACTGAATTTGACTCCATTTTTTTATGAATGTTCATCGGTCATTCGACAAAAATTTGTCGAAAAATCAACGAATTGATGAAAAAAATTTGTCGCTATTTTTTCATCGAAATTATGACAATGAATTAAACATCAAAATAATGGCGCAGATTCGTCAGTTGTTGGCATCATAAAATGACTCAGATGTTCATCAAAATATCGATGAAAACTTCGTGTATCCACTGATGAATTACAACCAAAATGCAATTGCAATGGCTCTTCTGAAGCGTCGAAACAACACCATAATTTCATCACCATTTCGACAAAATGGGCAAGGAGTAGCGTCGAAACAACACCAGAAGTTTTTCTCCATTTCGATGAAATAAGCAAGGAGTAGCGTCGAAACAACACCAGAAGTTCATTGCCATTTCGATGAAATGGGCAAGGAGTAGCGTCGAAACAACACCAAAATTTCATCGCCATTTCGACGAAATGGGCAAGGAGTAGTGTCGAAACAACACTAGAAGTTCATCGCCATTTCGATGAAATGGGAAAGGAGTTACGATGAATCTTTCATCACAGCTATAGCAACTTCGTTGGACCTTTTCAGTGATTTTTTGGTGGCCTTCGTCGAAATTGCGAAAAAATAATGCAATTTTGAAAAAAAAAATATTCGTTAAAATGTACCATCACAGAGACTCTTGGAAATGACCACCGAAGCCAACCCATCGGTGAGAGATCAATCATCGGCACAAGATAGAAAACTCACTCTGATATTCCATGTCTTGTCGATGACTTCCGTCGGCAAGACAAATCCAATGTCACATGGATCTGACCTCTTCAGGAGTTTTGAACACTGCTGGTTATCAAGAAGACATTCTAAGGGTCTTGCTGATTAAACAAGTGTCTAAGAGCAAGTAAACAAATGGAACCTATTAATTTTCTTATTTTGGGGTTTTTTAAATCATAGAATAGATACCATCTTCTTGTGTATAATGTACTTATATTCATATTTGAATTCGAGACCAATTGTCATTGCACATTCCTTTTTACTTGCACAGAGTATTCTATAAGCAATATATTGATAATGCCAAATGATTTATGGTGTTGTACAACTCTACCTATTATCACAGTTTTGTTGTTTCCCCCTAGAGAATCTTGTAAAGACAAGTTTACAATACCAAGTTAAATAATATGAAAAAGACTTACTTCCATACAAATTAAATGATTATTCTCATAATGGCAATTGTCTAATTACAACAACAATTCCATGAAAGGTTATCCATGCTTCATAAGAGATGACTGATCATACATACAGACTACAGGGCCATAGAAAAAAGAATTACACACTTGAGAACAACCAAGGGCTAACAAGGAAGAAGTTAAAGAAGCGTCGGATTGAAGAGAAAATGTGTGGGAAAATGTTGGCGATGTCGAAGAAGCGAGCTTGTAGAACATATTCTTGACCTAATCAAGCTCTTGAACAACTTAAACAAAATTAAAATACTAACACATACATGGAGACATGTAATGAATTTCCAATATCTACTATCTTTTTCATGTATGTAGAGAGTGGGTAAAGGAGAAATAATTATAATTGTAACACTATTCATAGTCCGATTAAATTATATTTCATAATTTGTGTTCAATGGACCTCTCCAATTTTATCATTATACTACCCATCTAATACCATATTATTTTTAATCGAGGGTTCTTATCACCGGATCTAAGAAGCACCTTCAATTAACATTTTAAAAATTACTACAAAATAAGGTAAAGACTTTTTGCATGAGAAAAGATTGGATACACTTGTGGATTAAAGTTCTCACAATCATCAAGATTTATTGGTACATAGACACAACCTACAACATATGAAGTAATGGATGAGTACAAGTTAGTGAAATGGCCCTTAATATGTGAGTGGTTTGCAAATTGATTGGTAGAAAATAAGGTTACAAACAGATCTACATGAAAAATTATGAGGACAATCTAATGTAATCATCAAAATAGATAAAAAGTGCAAAGGAAAGAGTTGACCTACATCTCTAGAGCCTAAAAAAACACATGCAACAAACATAAAAAATTAAACCAGTTTTGCGGATGAATAAAGTAGATTGCCTTCAACAAAGTGATTCATATGCTTTTTGATAAGGGTTGTAGAAGATTACAGATACTTTGCTTGATGTTGCTTGCAGATAAACCCTAAAAGGAAACCAATATTATATACCTCCATGTCTAATAAGGGTAGGTATAAGAGAAAACAATTTCCTCAATGCAATGCCAAAAAATATCAATGTGTGTGTAGGTTTGTATTACTCAAAATATCATTTCACTGCCTAAGGAAAAATACCAAAGTGATGTTTTAAATTTCAATCTTCACATAGGCTCCCTTATTGCTACACATGCATATACAAGAATTATTCGAACTCTAAACTATTCAAATAGTAGTTTAAGTGGCTGGGATGGGAGGTTGTTTGGTTTGGAACACTTCATCATCATCTTTGTTGCTCTACAAAATAAATTTGTAGCTAAATGAAGGCAGAAATGCAGTCATTTTGACCGAAATTCTTAAAAGGAGGGGGGAGAGAGCAAAGGGTAGGGGGCAAGAGAATGCTTGAATGTATAGCAAAGTATAACATTTTGATCATTATAACAATGAAATGAATCTTAATTTTGAAGCATTAATATCATTTACAACATTTATGATCAATAATGAATGTAAGTAGAGAAACTTTTGCATACCTGCAAATGGTACAAAATTTCATGGTTAAGTGGAAGCCTTCCATCAACAACAAGATCCAAATATCCATGTATCTATCTCAATCGATCCTCTAAACCCTTCAGAGCTATCAATTTTTCCACTAACCTATTATGCACAAAAGTCAAATTTTAGAGTTATGTCACCACTAAAAACAAAATAAATAGAGCTTTGAACCCAAATCCACACACAACACAATGTGATATTCATACAAAGCCATACAAACAAACTAAACTCAGAACATTGGAATGGAAACAACTTCAAATTATGATGTAGAGCATGGATTCAGGGTATAAAGAATCCTTTTTCTGCCACCATAGTGAAAAGTTAGCACTTTCTTTCATCTTTTCATATTGGTTTGACGCTTCAAACGATGCATTTCTTATATTAAAAAGTGCATTACCTTATTAATATTCTCTTTGTTTTAAGAATAGTTTAATATTCTCTACTTAACAAGGCCAACCACGTGATGTTGGAAGCTCATTTGGCCCCTCCCTCCCCCCTTCACATTACTCTCAATTCCCCATACCCAATCATATAAAATTAATCATTCATTCATCCATTAATAACATATAACATTCATTCATTCATCCATAAATAGCATATAACATTCATTCATCCATTAATAGCTTATGCGGCAATTTCATTCATTAACATATAACATTCATTAATTAACATATTCTACATTCATTCATTAACATATAATATTTATTCTTTTAGTTTTTATTATCAAATATGGTTGATAAGCGAGTTACAATCACTTTTTTGTTCTTTTTAAAGCTAAAAAAATCTGAAATGGAGTATCATTTTCTAAATCATCTATCCCCCCTTTTGTTGTTACACCCTTTGCTCGTGATCTTAATGTATGCCTAGTCATCTTCTCATGATGTGGATGTCACTGCAAGGGGGGTTCTGCTACAATAACAAAGAAATGTTAAACTGATATGTTTTATTATTATTGTTACAAGTATTTCATTAATTAAAAGAACATTGGAGTGGTTCTCTTTATCTAATGGGTCTACATCATGTTCCTGAACTTCTGTTATAGACTCATTCTCAACATGCTAAACACCCTCTAAATCCTGATATGCAGTTGAAACACAAAAGGTTACATTAATTAATACACCAATTGAAATTAAATATGTTTAAGAGAACATGAGAGTGGTCCTCTTTTGCGATGGGGCCACATCATGTTCTGATCTTCTCTAGCACGATCATGCTCAACACGTTGATCACACTCTACATGCTCTAAAGTTGAAACATGAAAGGTTGCATTAATTAATACACCAATTTACTGAATTAATGAAACTTTAGAGTGGTCTTCTTTACCTGATGGGGCCACATCATGTTCTTGATCTTCTCTAGCATGATCATGCTCAACATGTTGATCATGCTCTACATGCTCTAAAGTACCAGGATGCACACCATGACCTTCACCTACAGGTTGTGCTCCACCCTCACCAAGTTGCATTCCAATGTCATGTGCAATATTATCATTGCTTGAATGTTTAAAACAAATATGCATGTAATTACTTTATGGTGGAAATTAATATTGAATAGATTGTACAAGTATTCAATTTTAAATAAACTTTATTGAGTTTATTTACCTGTGTGTCAGATGCAGTGGAATATTGTGTTTGCCTAGTCAAGACTCTTAGGCGTTCAACCATAGCTCCATAGCCTTGGTGGAAGGAAATATTTAGGTCATCATCTATGGGAACTCTGTTGAATTTAGAGCCCAACATTTTTGCATAAAATCAGGAATTTTTCTTCTATGGTGTGATAAAACCAAAAAAAAAATCAATTTATTATTTGGATACAATATTTCATTTATTGATAATTACAATTCGTGTGGCTAATTTCATATAACCACCAAAGCCAAGTTTGTCTTTGCCGGGTGTTTTCTAGTCTTGCCTTTGTTGCCGGATGACCTATGAAAATTTTGAAATACATTAGATTATGTAAAAAGAAAGAGTAATCAGTATATAATTACATTGTTGTCACATACCTTCCTTGGCCCGGTGGTATCTTTCACTTTTTCTTTTCAGCCTTCTCCTTTCCATCGGACACTAGGTCCTTCCACTCCCTCTTCAGAATCATGGGGGGCCACTCATACTTTTTGTTATTCTCTAAATGTGACCTATATTGGTCCCTCACATACTTGGAATAGGTACCAGCTTTCTTAAGGACCTTGGTTGGGTTGAATGTTTTATCACCGAACAGCACAACTAAACGGTTAATGAGCTCATCTTTTAAATCTTCATTTTGGGCATTCCACCGTGTACGTATGGTGGGCCCGAAGAGCTCCAATGTAATATCACTTAGATGTTTATAAAAAACATCATTTCCTGCAAAATGATCATGGGATCAATAGTCTAAAAAGAGAGATCAATAAGTAAATTTCAATTGGATTATATATAATAATAATTAAAACATTTTAAAGTATCTGGGACCTTCTCTATCTTTATGGGAATGAAATCCTTGGTCACCACAAATGTGACTGAAAATGTTCCCATACTAGTAATACGGGAAGATAAGGAAATGCTACTGAAATATCACTAGTACTAGTGGCCTCTGCATCCCCAGTTACATGTCCTGATGCATGTTCTGGCATGTATTCACTACTAGAGGGTGCACTAACGAATGCCTGCATGGTATGTGTTGCTGACATTTCAGACGACAATATAGTCACGGATGATGGGGTCAGATGATATGATGTATGCGTAGGAAGATCAGGATGGACACTTGTACCAACCCCTACTCCTTGGGCAGCACTTGTAGTACCCTAATCATGGCCATGAGCATCATGAGGATGCAAAAAATCCTATAAAAACAACACATATTTTAGTTCATGACATAAAAGAGTACAAAATATAAAACCATGAATAAACTTATGTTATAATTAAAGACCTCATGACAGCTTACTTGCAATTTTTGTGATCTCTTAGTCAATATTTTAACCCTCTCTTATCTCATTTGTTTGAGGCACTATGAATAACAACTTAAGGATTTCTTCATTGCATTTTTTTAGGTCTTCCTTATCATATCGACAAGGTTTGTTGAATAAGCAATGTCATCATCACATAATATTGACTGCACCTCCCTATGGATGCTCTCGTTTACTGCTAGTGCCTTTCCCCAATCAGTCGACTACAACAAGAATATTAAAAACATTATCAAAATTAACCCAATAAACTTATCAAAACAACATAATAATAAAACATTTTACCCATATCTAATTTGTACAATTACAATGAGGTAAACATGTCAGGTAGAAGCGCCTGAAGAAAAATCATGATCTATGCTCTGGGCTAGAGCCTTCTCCGTACAATCAATGTCCTACTGTGACAAAAATTAAATATAAAAAAACATTACCGAAATGAAACCAATAGACTTACTTAAAAACATGAGTAAAATGGTATATTGGAGTCATTAATTGGAGGTTAGGTAAAATGGTACATACTACATACCACCCCCATAGTAATTGTGTTTGTAACTAAGTGATTCAAATTGTAATCGATTAGCAACTCTTCCTCTATAGTTATTGATTTTATCACACATAAATACATGGTTTCAGACACCAAATATGCAATCAGTTGCTTATTTGCTTGACCTAGGTCATGTACTCATTTACAAACCCTGCAATATTCCCTGATGCTTTGGCCTTCCATCAATGTACATAGCCACTCCTTTTTTTTGATCCTTATCTTTTAGTTGTATATAATTTGCTAAAAGTGCATACCTACGCATACTTCGTGTATATCGAACCAATTGCATCCAATCTTTGTAACTCAGAATAGGTCCTACATACTCCATCAATTCAAGAATTTTCATACCGCATCTTTTATGTCGTCCATGCAAAATAGGCCCAAACCATGTAATGATGATGGTGCTATGCGATATATCCTCTCGTTGACACAAAATCAATGTTTATTGGAGGAAGTTCCTTGGGTACCCATTGTTTCCGTAGATGTTTGTACCTCAAGGGAACCTCGACGTCACCTATGCTCTCATCATCATAAGAACATGACTCCCCTTCAGCAAGAAAAAATTCCATGCGTTTACAAAATTTTCTTCTAATCTTTTGACCTCTAGTTGATCTCCCTCTTTTAGACATACTACATGTCTCGCTTTCCTCTTCTCTTCCTGAATTTCCCTCGCTCGAGGAAGACAAATCTAACAAATACCTATTTGGTGGTACCTGCACTCGTAAGGATGTTGGATGAAGTTCTTTCATGGTGATGTGATCCCAAGGTGACATTATGATTAATCTATCATTTCATCGCTAGAATTTCACAGGTTATAAGGTAATCAAGTCTTGAAAGATTGCAAGTTATTGCTACTACCATCCAAATGTGTCCATCACAAATCAAATTTACTT
>VDFB02021064.1:0-37984 GCA_007258455.2 Sequoia sempervirens | reverse complement strand
TTTTTAGTTTTTCTAGACTATGCAATATTAACATGCATGGTTCACTATATATCCCTCGGTTTGCACCTTGTGCTAATGAATCTCTTAATTTTGTTATCTCATTAGTAGTATTTGCAAACAAAGATTCTAGCACAGGTGAAACATGATCTACATTTTCCATGTTATATATATACAGTACACCTAAAAAAATAATAAGACTTTGGTAAATAATATATCTAGATAAAAAGAATACAAATCTAAAATAGAACTTGTAATTTAATTCATCTACTCATCAATAATATTTTCATACTATTAACTTGATTTAAAAAGAATTGGAAGACAACTTTAATCTATAACATAACATCCTTAAATGGTTCAAATTTTAAATGAAACGATGAAAGAAAGAATAAGAATACAAAGATTAAAGTATAAAATCATTTGAAAATAATTGGGGATAAAATATTTAATCTAATAGTTGTTAACATAAATGAACTTCAATTATATAGCCTTGAGAACATCAAAAAATTATAGAACATAGAAAATGCATCATTAAATGTATATTAACATCATCTGCACTCTAATTAAAAACATTAAAAACAACACGGAACACAAAGAGATGAAATAGGTAAAAGGATAAGCACATTGATCTCCTTCATATACTATGTTGATTAATAATCCATGTGGAAAGAAAGTACTTAAAGTTAAATAGGTAAAAGGATAAGCTCAACAATCCCTTTGAGTGATGTGCCATTTTCCCTCCATCCCAAGCTTCTTCTTCATGTATTCTCCTTATTGTTTTACTCCTATCTATCTTATGCAGTTTATTTCTCCTTCCACCAAATCTCCCCAAATTTATCCTCTCCTTTTTCCTAGATCTCATCTCATGCTTACTTATTATGATTCACATAGTTCTCTTGTCTCCACATTAGTTCTCATTAGTTTTGTTTACACTTCCCATGTTCCCCTCACTATGATATTCCTACGCAAGTCTTTGTCACTCCACACTCATTTATTATGTCATGACAAATTTATACACCACTTTCGATTTCTCATCTTGCCACTTTCATTCATGTCCTTAATCCTAGTGTGCCTCTATCTACCCTTGACATTAATGTTTAAGGGCTTGTTGAGATGAAAAGTAATGTTGATTCCTTACCTAATGGAAACAAAAAAAGACATGTACATATAAAAATCAAACACAATTCAATTTCTATTAAAAATTTTACATATCCATTTTTTGTTGGATTTTTTGATCCTAGATTTGAGATGCACAATGTTAAAGGAGATCCCATGAAACATTCAAGGTTCTTTAGTGCTACATTTTTGGATTTTGTGTATGATGATAAGTTATTGGCTAAGTTCTTCCCATGAAATTTAATAGTATTATCTTCCATTTGGGTCTATTTTTTAATATTGAAATTGGCCAATGCAAATATTAGGAATGTTAGATTGAAGTTTATTATTTTAGATTTTTGACTATAAACAAGGATCGACAAAGTATATACATTCTTAACATTTGCATGTGCAAGTGAGATGAATGTAAAGAACTAAAGTTGTTAGAGGCTACCACACTTAATTATGGATCTTCTAACGCTTCATCTACATCATCCTACCCTTGTAAATTTAAAAAGAAAAAATATTTCCAAAAGGATAGTAAAAAATAATGGAAATGACCATTGTACAAACTATACATTATAAATGTTTCTAATATAATTATGACTCTAAAGCCTCCAACTTTTTCCTTTGTAAAATGTGCTTCAAAATTTACTTAGTGCTTGCATGATTACACTTCCTCCTATTAGGCCATTAGATAAATCTAAAGTTATTCCCAAAATATATAATGAGAAATAATTTTGTTATTAAATTGTAGAGTTAATTGTAATTATACTCAACATTTTATGGGATTAAGGAATAATTGATTAAGGATTTGATTCATTAAAAAAAAAAAATAGGTTGAGGGGGTTAATATTGGGGTCAATCCTTCAATTGTTCCTCCTAACGAAAATTTAAATATTTTACACTAAATAAATCTAATAAAATGGTTTTATATGAGGGTCATGAGATTGAGGTACATATACATGTTGACGAGCTTGAAATCATTGATTCTCCTATGTATGTGAGGAATGATAATTTGTTGGTATTAATAAAAATTATAAGGGTACTTATTCTTCTTCTTATGTACTAGTGATCGAATTTTATAGAAATTTCTATAGACTAACTAGTATTCAAACTTAGGACCTCCCATTTGGTGTTAGGATGCTCTACTATTGAGCTAATGACTCACATTGTGATGAGTCTTTTTATGACTTAGGTGTGTATCATTTCTCCAACACACTCCCTTGAGCCACAACATAGGTGTCAAATGAACCTAGCTTGGCTCTAATACCATACAAGAATACCAATTATGAGGACCTCCTATAAAAATATGACATGAAAAACCGTGAACAATATTTAAAAGATAATCCATAGTCTATCTTATTATTTATGCATATTTTCTAGGACCACCTATGCCCAAAACACAAAATAGTTTTTATAAATACACCAATTAGATCTTATAAAATGCATTACTTAGATCAAATTATATGGTAAATTAAATATAATTAATGATTACTTTTTCTTTTAGTATGAAAGAGGTTAAATTCCAATATATGTTCTAGCGGGCTTGATTGAGTGACAAGGTGGAGTGATTGTTGTAATGAAGAACTTGCTAGGAAAGCTAACCAAGTTAAAATGTACACCTATACATACATCATTGTGGTAATATAGACCTATGTCATAAAACACAATTGAGTCCTATTAGTTCCAAAGTATTTTAGCAAAGAGGTTACAATTGCAAGAGATCCGTATATGCCTTTATTTTAGATTAAGTCATTTAACCTTAAATAATTTTAAGAACATACATAAGGATCCTCTATATAAGTGCAAGGATTATTTGCCTAATTTGTAAAATTTTCAAAAGGAATAACAATGGTGGGAAAATCAAGACAAGATGCAACAATTTAGAATTCCTAAAGGGTTTACAATTATTAGAGCCAAAGTAGGTTATATTTTGGTTTTATATTATAAAATGATTCAAGAATCTATAAGGCCAAAAGAACCATAAGCATTGCAAACTTTAGTTTAGAAGCATAAGGGATTGGATATTTTCATTCCTAAACATGGTTTTCATTAAAAAAATTACTCATGTACTATACATACATATTCATGTATATGTGAATATATCTACATATGTATACATACACATGCACATATCTAAATATGTATATATGTATATATGTATATGTAGATATGTAGACACATTCATGTATACATACATATGTATATATGCATGTATATATGTATATACATACATTTATTTTCTATATGTATATATATATATATATGTATACATATATACGTATACATAAATACACACACATATGTATGTATGTATGTATGTATGTATGTGTGTATGTATATTTATGTATACGTATATACATGTATGTATATGTATATGTGTATGCATACATGTATATATATGTATATATGGATACACACACATTTTGGTTTTGTTTTGTAAGCATCCTCTTTTGAGGACAACCCTTTGTTGATGATGTTGAGTATTAGTTTGTTGTAAGTGTGTTTATTATTTTAATATCATTTTAAAACAATATTTTATTTATTTATAAATTTTGGTATAATCTCTAATTTTATAATATGTTTGTGTGTGTAGGTTGAGTTGCATAATTGTTAGGGGCACACACAATCAACACAATGCAAGATAATAACTAATTCAAGGGATCGAAGTTCAGTTTCTAGTCAAGCAAAGAGAGGCATAATGTTTCATTAATAGCATTTGCTACACATACATAAACACTTTTATATCTTTATGACACATTCATAACTATTTTCATGAATATATATTGGTGATATTTTGTAGTCTAAGAGACAATGTTGGCCTCATGTCACTGTATATGATATTTTCATGATGTATTATGTATGTCTTCATGACCTTATCAAGATCAATATATAAATATTTTGTGCATATTCATAGCAAATGGTTTGTGATTATTCTATCTATCTATATTACCCTTTATCTCTATCTCTCTTTATCACTATCTCTCTCACATATATATGATGTGCATGAATGTTGAATGGCATACATGTAATGAACCCATACTAATTCTAACTCTATTTAGCCTATCAACAAATAAATATTCAACATTGGTCTTCTAGATTTACATACATCTTAAGAATTTACTACCATAATCCATAAGACAAAGCAACAATAACCCATATGGGTGTTTAGTCTCACAAGTGAAAGTCAAAATGTTATAGCTAGCTATCCCTTCACTAAAAAATAGTAGGGTTTTTAGTTCAAACAAGGAATTACCCCATTTTATTGTATGGTTCTATATACTAAAACCCTATCTCCAATAACACACATAAAGTAAAAAAAATATCTACTATGTTTGGCTTCATGAATGCAACACAAGCTTCTAAATGTCCTAGGTAGAGCAATAGATTTCCATTCACATAGTAGAAATTACAAGCTAATGCTTTTTAACATGATTTCTAGAATTTCATACAAGAATAGCTTTTTCTCTTACATTACATATAAAAATACTAAAAAGAACCTTCATAAAAAATCATACCTCATTACCACCAAGTAAAAACTATTAGGTTTACATACTCGAATTTCACAAGCTTCAAAAATGTATAATTTGCACTACCTTCTTCCTCCTTTTGCCTCTATCCTCCCCTTTTCCCTCTTTCTTTTCCTTTTAATCCTTCCTTGATTTCCACCATTTTTGCCATATTCTCTACATGTTTCCCATTTCCACTTCCTTTGCTTTTATTTCTTCCCACTTTGTGAACAATAAAGTCCCACTCTCTCTTCACTTACTCATCATTCAAGTTTCCTCGAATAGCGTACCTCAACATTAATGCTTGATACTTAATATGATGGGGCCAAAAGGTGGGGTGGCCACTTTTTGGCCCCACATCTTTTTGCACTCGCTCTAATAAGGTTTGTCCTTTTGATAATAGTAATGTCCAAAGGTGGCTCTTGTTTGCATGTGGATACATTTATACCAAACATCAACTTTTAGTGATATGTGTGAAGATTTTGTAGTGGTTCTATATATTGTTCTTATTCTCTAAATATAAAGGAGGATGAATAATCAAGTCATGATGGACTAATGAAAGAAGATGAATTGAATAGTGATAGAAACTAGTCTACTATAGTTAGTGATGATGAAAATACATTATATAAAATTATGCAGGGATTCTCATATTACTTAGAATCTCTAGTGTTACAATATGAATAGTATTTTAAACACATGATAGATCTTTTTCTAGAGTGTCTCTACAAACTTGTGACCATTGAATTTGCTTGGTAGTATAGAAAATTGCATTATAATACATCAAATAATAGGGTAGAGAATGTAATTGTTAATTTTATGGTTTCCAAGACCAAACTTTGTAAATGATATTAATTGAGGGCATGAAGACACAATCAAGTCTTTGTTCTTGATGGTTTGATTTATATTTTCAATCAATGGTTCCATTTATACACACTACATGAGGAAATTGTTCAATAAGAGTAACTTATAGTTTTAGTCAATTATATTTCAATTTGTACACACTACATGAAGACAATGTTATCAATGATATGATTCTTGATTTTTTATAAGATTTAATATTATAATACCTTAACAAATCAAGCTATGACTTTCACGGTTCACTCCTACATGTATGAAATTTGCATTTTCATCTACAAGTTTGACCCTAAATTTGTAGTTTTAAAATTATTTTGTGAGCTTAACCCTACATTTCTAGTCTTTAGGAATGTATTTATCTTCATTTTTTAGACTATGTTGAGAGCTATTATAATGTTTTTTTGCACTAATTTTCGGAGGAAACTCATTTTTCCTTACTCAAACCTTTGGATTATGCAAAACGGGGAAGCAAAATACTATTAAAAATGCTTTAAAAACGTTCAAACAAGTGCAATTTGAATTCAACAAATTTAAAAAAAATTTGCATATAGGGTTTCAAAATTAAACAAATACATGCATTTTGAACTTAAAAAAAAAGGAATTTTAAATACCTCGTGCTCAATAGTGGTCGATATGCGAATTGGAATGATGAAGTTTGAAGAAAACGACCCGAACTTTGCTTTCGTTGGTGAGAAATTTTGTTGGGTCGCCGTTCGGTTTATGTTCGCCGCGCGCAGGGACAGTGACTGGTAATTCACAGTGAAAGTGTGAAAGTGAAAGCACTTTCACACTTTTTTTGGTTTTGTCATATTAAGGGGGTTCGGCCGAACCCCCTTAATATGTTTTTTTTATTTGGCTCGGTTTTGGGTTCGGCCGAGCCATGGGTTCGGCCGAACCATTCAAATGGTTCGGTCGAGCCATATGGTTCGGCCGAACCACTTTTCTATGAAGAGTGTGGAAATTTCAAAATTTCCTTCCTCCACAAAAGTGTAAACCACTTATGTGGCTTCACCCATAAAGAAAAACTATGTGAAAGATAATTATTCATAGATTCAATATGAGATGTAAAATTTTGGTCATCAATTGTCTCACATCATGTATGAAAGATGTTTATCCATGTAAGGAACATGAATCTATATGGAACTATCATAAGATGCTAAATATGTATAATCAATAGATACATTAATCTATTTCGTCAATAAATCATATGATAAATCCTTTATTTGTATATATCATCATTATTACAAGGCATAGGATCATCATGCAATGTGTGAACAAACAAACCAAAAATTTAGAAGAGCATAGCATTATCACTAATAATCTTAATGCAAGAGGGCAATAGGGGATATGATAGAATAAAACTTCTACATAAAATATGTATATATATGTTGCATAAAATTCCATAAGCGTATCAAGGATATGTGTCATATGATATGAAAGATAGAAATGTGTCATAATCTGGAATAAATGTGTGTAAATCAGCATTGGAAAAAATTCTAATAAGCGTATCAAGGATATGTATATATAAAACTTCTACATAAAATATGTATATATATGTTGCATAAAATTCCATAAGCGTATCAAGGATATGTGTCATATGATATGAAAGATAGATATGTGTCATATGATATGAAAGATAGAAATGTGTCATAATCTGGAATAAATGTGTGTAAATCAGCATTGGAGAAAATTCTAATAGGTTCCATAAAGATTGGATATCCTAGGGTGGGAGGGTAGGATAAAATATAACTTGCTATGTATACCAAAACCTAATCTAAAAATGTAATAAAAATAGGATCAAACCATAAGTGACATTAAGAATATGTAAAAAAATCAAAACAATATTAGTATAAATTGGAAAGCCTAGAAGAAGGTTAGGATGTGTAGGAATGAATGGGTTCTCTACAATGTAAAGGAAAAATAACTTTCCTTAAATATAGTCTAGGATAATCTAATAAAACACACACATAATTTGTAATTAACCTAGAAAAACTAATTAAGAGCTAACATTTGAATATTGAGCTAATGATTGTAATGAGAAATGTAAATAGAAAATAAATGTACTTAGCTGGATGGTTGAAGAATGCAGAAAGAATGATAGGTTGTATTTATAAACACCTTTGAGGAATAAGCTAGATTGCAAGGGTCAAGTTCTCCTTGGTCAAATATTTATTAGACATCCTTACAACTCTAAGTGAAAGATTGACGATATTTAGCAAGCATGCAATAGACCTAGGATGATGCATTGATGTATTTCTCAAATAATTCTATAGATTTTTCTATTTGAAAATTAAACTCTAGATATGATCCATAGGAATTCCTTAAAAATGAACGAATATTTTTAAATACACTAACCAAGCCCACAAATTAACAAAATGTGTATTAGGTTGGTTGACATCAACTAGTGAAATTATTGGTAAGATTAAAATTTGAATTTGAATTTTTGAATGTTTGAGGATTAGATCCATTATTACAAAAATCACTTGGGTCAAATCCACACCTGTAGATTTTATTTAAGATGTGAATAATATATTACAGAATGAATCTTTGAAGATCAATAATAATATAGATCAAAATATGTAAAATCATGAACAATATATAACTTATAAATTATCTATAACATTTTATAACACTATTCAAAACTGACAAAAAAACATACCTTTATACTTATGCAATTTTCACCATTGCAATTATATTCCTTAGACTAAAGATTTTATGTGATCTTTGAAAGTTCCAATCAATAGCATCGAATAATTAAAGCAAACTGCCCATAGTAATAATTGCAAAATAGTGCAATTTTCACCATTACAATTATATTCCTTGGGCTAAAGATTCTATCTAATCTTTGAAAGTTCCTATACATAGCATCGAATAATTAAAGCAAACTGCTTATAGGAATACAATTTTCACCATTACAATTGTATTCCTTGGGCTAAAGATTCTATCTAATCTTTGAAAGTTCGTATCCATAGCATCGAACAATCAAAGCAAACTGCTTGTAGGAATAATTGCAAAAGAATGCAATTTTCACCATTACAATCATATTCCTTAGACTAAAGATTTTATCTGATCTTTGAAAGTTCTTATTCATTAGTACCAAACAATTAAAACAAACTGCTTTCAATAATAATTGCAAAAGAATGCAATTTTCACCATTACAATTATATTCTTTTAGAGTAAAGATTTTATCTGATCTTTGAAAGTTCCTATCAAGAACATCGAATAATTAAAAGAAACTGCTCTGAATAATAATTACAAAAGAATATGCAATTTTCACCATTCTTTAATCTTTGAAAGTCCCTATCGATAGCATCGAATAATTAAAACAAACTCCTTAATCTTTGAAAGTCCCTATCGAATAAATTCTTTATCTTGTTGCCAATATGCTTACTAATCAACACCATCATTATATATGACAAGCGAATTGTCTACATACCAAAAGTAACCATTAGGCTGTAAGTCTTCAGAAGAAAATATCATCAAATCTGCGTCTGAGATTTTTCTTTTCACCCAGAAATTTTAATGGCGAATGCTCCCTTTAATGGAAATGAATCAGAGAATGATTCAAACCATGGAAGAGCTGATTCTGAGGCTTGCCCAATTATAGGGGTTCCAGTGTTTGTTATGCTGCCTCTGGACATTATCACAGATAAGCATACTGTTCATGCACCAAAAAGATTCATGGAAAATTTGAAGGCCTTGAAGAGTATTGGTGTTGAAGGAGTCATGATGGACGTGTGGTGGGGAATTGTCGAGGAGGATACTCCTGGCAAGTATATTTGGACTGCCTATAAAAAACTTGTGCAAATGATTAGAAATCAAGGATTAAAAGTGCAGACTGTCATGTCATTCCATCAGTGTGGAGGAAATGTTGGAGATCCTGTCAAGTAAGTGAACAAAGTATTTGAGATTTGTCTAGTTAGAAAAAAAAAATCATTGGTTATATCAGAAATGGTAAAAAAAACTATTGTATAATTGTTTTTTTTTTTTGGAGTTTCAGTTGCAACTCTTCAGGTCTATGCCAACATCTCTTCATAAAAATGGTTCAATCTCATAAAATAGGTTCTAATGAATCAACTCCTCAAGAGTTGAGCCACTGTAGGGGTAACTCAGTATAAAACATGTACTTTCTTCAGTACAATAGGGGAGAGGGGTCCTATAGTGGAGCACCCTAACTTCGCGTTTCTCAAAATCTTATGTGGAAATTTCAAATCACTCCCAATTTTGTACAATAGTTTATTTGGCAACTCACATGCTTCTATATTTTGTTTTAGGGCCACATCATCAAATATGATGCCACATCAACATGCTTTTTGTTGAGGTATCCAAAAAGGCCCAAAAAAAAGTGAGACCGATAGTGTGCACTAAGTCATGTTTTATTGGTGCGTTAATGTGGCATCACATGATTTGTCAGTTTGTGTACTTTATGGATAAAAAATGTTTTGTAATTGAATATTAAGACGCTCCACTATGGGGCCCACTAAAGACTACTTCTGTCCCTACTATTAGACCCCGCTCCACTATGGGCCCCTCTCCCCTATAGCTAATAGTTTTGAGCTGCAGAAACCCATTTGCACAAAATAACATTAGTCATTTTGAGATATTAATTATATATGATTTTGGCATCAGTTTATCCCTACAGGGATGACAAGTGTAAAAGGGGTCTGTTAGCCTATCAAGATGTTGGGTATTTTGAACCTGTTTTGGAAGTGATTTCGTGAAGATAATAAATTTTCTTTGATATTTTTTTTTTCTGTGTAAGAAAATACTTTTATATTTTAATTAGTGATAATTGTTGAAAGGATGCATGGGTTGTTATTGTTGTTATTGTGCAGTATTCCTTTGCCCAAATGGGTGGTTGAAGAAATTGGCAAAGATAAGGACCTGGCCTATACAGATCGCTGGGGCAGCTTTTTAAACTGTGAGTATGTTTCATTGGGAAGTGACAGTCGTCCTGCTTTAAAAGGGAGAACCCCTGTTCAATGCTATGCTGATTTTATGAGAAGCTTCAAAGAGAACTTCAACGAACACCTTGGTGAGACTATTGTTGTAAGGCTCCTCAACTACTACTACTTTTTAAGATAACCAGGTCAGAGTAGCTTTTAATGCTTATGTAGAAATAGCTTGAATAGGTACCCAATCGCTTGAATTTTAAGGGATGAATATTATCACAGGAGCACCACGACTTCTGATATTTAAGGAGATACATTGACTTGCGAAAGATACTGCAACTTTTAAGAAATTTAATAAGATCGTATGCTACATGCTTTTTATATAAGAAATTGGTTAATGCTATTCATGAAACTTTATATTTGTGAACTTAGTATTTGAAAATTTTGTAAGCAATTAACTAATTGAAAAGAAATAGCTCATAGATATTTTCAGTGCAGGAAACCTATTCACAGAACATTGAGAATATGTTGATTAATAAATTTGGATCGTTTGAAGGCATCCAATATCACCGAATTACTTACTTTCATAAGTACAATGGATGATGCAGGAAGTCCATGTAGGAATGGGTCCTGCAGGAGAGTTGAGATATCCTTCTTACCCACTAGCGAAATGGACATTCCCTGGAATTGGAGCTTTTCAATGTTATGATAAGGTATGGATCAAATTCTAAGTCTCTTTCCTTCCCGATTCATTGGTCTTAAATCTTAAGGGAGTTTCTGGAAGGAGCTCCATATTCTCTTCGAGAATGTTTAATATAGTCCTTTAAATTACGTTGATAATTACACCTCATCCATGTTCAAAAGCAATAAACAGTGTTTTATTTTTATTGACAAAATTTATGTTGAAAAATAGGCTCTTAATTATGGGTGCTCTGTGATAGACCTTATAACGTCATATGCATTGGATGAGGAAGCTTTGACCTTCCAACCTCAGATCTTTATGTGTGACATTGCTGTCACCGAGTCCTGTGGTTTAGTATTTGTACTGTCGATCTCCAATAGTGTATGGGCATTCAAACTTGGGAGTTCATTCCTCTTGGTTATTTGTACTTGGAATTATCTTATAGTCACATGTTAGGTCGTTACCAATTCCTTCCTTGTCTGGGTTTTATTTTTAACATCATCTTACAGGATTTCTTTCACTCCATTGTTGTCTATTGTAACTTCTGGTATATGTTGACGTTAATATAATTTCATTCTTGAAAATCATTTCTTTTGGCATGTATAATTGCAGTATATGCTGTCTAACCTTAAAGCCACTGCTGAAGCTGCTGGGCATAAAGAATGGGGTCATCCACCAAGCAATGCAGGTGACTATAACAAGTCGCCAGAGGACACCGGCTTCTTCAAAAGTGAAGGTGGGGACTGGAATTCACCTTATGGACAGTTTTTCCTTAAATGGTATTCTGACATGCTTCTTCACCATGGTGACAAAATCCTGGCAACTGCTGTACCCATTTTTAAGGGCACAGGTGCAAAACTTGCTGCTAAAGTGGCTGGCATCCATTGGCATTATGGAACAAGATCCCATGCACCAGAGCTAACTGCAGGATATTACAATACTGTATTTAATGATGGTTATCTTCCCATAGCTAATATGTTTTCGAGACATAAAGTAATCTTTAATTTTACTTGCCTTGAAATGAAAGACTCGGAAAACTGCTGTCCAGAGGAGTTGGTCAAGCAGGTTATTGATGCAACTAGGAAAAGTGGTGTTGCTATGGCTGGGGAGAATGCTCTTCCTTGTTATGACGAAGCTGCATATGAACAAATTATAAAGAATTCCAGCATGAGACCCTTACATGGTTTTACTTATTTGAGGATGAACGATAGCTTATTCGATGGTGGGAATTGGATTCGGTTTGCCTTATTTGTGGAAATAATGTCTGTGTTGTGGACACAAGGGACGAAGAATATACAGATGCCGGGCTCAATCACCAATAATATATGGATGTCTCACTAGCTTCAAATTTTAATGGCACAAAGTGCAGAACTAGATGCAAACATTGGGATGTCTAGTGATATGAAAATGAATTTAGTAATGGAATCATTACGGACAAGATAGTGTTAAATTCACTTGCTAAGTCTGACTGTTATCACTCTGTAAGAATATTAAGTACTCTTTTACTCTTCTGATTTCATGAGGCCTTACAAATGTCCATTTTATATTTCATATTTCAAGAGCATTAATTCTATTATAATTTGATTTTATTTTAATTTTATAGAGGAAATATTTTTAGACATTACGGCTTGGTTTTTTATATATTTTAACTGTTATGGGTCTTTTCATTTTTTGTTAGTTCCTGAATGAGTTTTTTTAGGAATTAAATTTTGTAAGTGAAATACCTTGTCACCATAAGAGATGAGGCCACAATTCTGGTAATGTGAGATCTCATCTCTATTAACTCTTGCATAATTTTTTTGTTTATATGATTGAACTATTTAAGAGTTTTGTGGATGATAATTTATTTCATATATGTGAGACCCCATCTTCTATGTTCTTGATTTTCTTTATGTTCCTTATTGTTATCATGATTGAAATTGGATTTTTTCATGTGTTTATTGTTCCAAGACATTATATTTAGGATCTTTATGTATGACAATTGTTTCTTAATGCATAGATTTTATTCTTATATTTGAATCGATGTCTTGACTATCGTGATTATTACCAAATGATGGATTTACATAGTATTAATTAGATAGAGTTATCATTTGATTTCATTAACGAGTTATGTGAGTGGATATTAAAAAGATGAGAATTATATATGTTAAATGTTATGGTTATTAGATTTGGTTTTCTAATTGATTATTATTTTGAAATGTTATCTTAATTCATAATAGTTGTTTTGGCTATACTTATTCATGTGATGTACTGACATCTTTTTGTTAAGTGAACAAGTGAATTTGCCAATGGTAGATGGGATTACATAGCTACTTTTATTGTTTTATCTCTATGAAATATTGGCATTGTCCCATATAGAGAAATAAGGTCATGTAATGTGTTGTTATGAAACATTGTTTTATATGTTGTGTGATCATATGTATATGTGGAAGTTTATCTTATATATATTTTTAGTTATCTTTTGGTATGTTTATTTATTTTATGATTATATGGTCCTTTATGTGGTTTAAATCTTATTTTAATAGTCTTAAAAAATTCCTAGGTGATAGATTTATAGATAAGGGGTTATTTTACTTTATAAAATACTTTTATTAGTGTTTAGAACCCACTTATATTTCTCACATTTTATATTGAGAAAGTAAAAGAATGGTTACACAATAGAAGGTAGCTAATGAATTGCCAAAATATTTCTCATTTTTTAAAAGTTGTGAAATTATGATTTGGTTAGTTGGTTGGGTGGTGGCGAAAATAAGTTACTTTTCCTTTTCTTTATAGGTAAATCTTTTCTTAGAGTGTAGGGGGCTTTTCATATTTTTATTTTTTTTGCCATTTCTTTGAATTTTTTCTATCTTGGAGAGTTGCTCAAAGGTTAGAGAAAGGAGGTGTCGAGGAAGGGAAAGTTGAAGGAGGAAGCAATTTTGGGAAGAAGGAGAAAGGAAGGATTGGAAAGGAGAGGCTCGACATTTCTATTTTCAAAATTTTATTTCTTTGGAAAGCAATTTTAAGGTAAGTTTTTGAGCCCTCTTCTCAATATTTTAACATTTCTATGGTATGTGAAATATTCTAAGGGTTTTTCTTTTTATGTATTTGATTTTTTTGTAAGAAATTTGTGAAGTTTTTAAAATTGCGATGTGTTTTATGTAAAAGGAAAAATTGTGATATTTTTCAGTTGTTATGTATTTTGTGTTGTGTGGAGTTGACCACCCTTGAGAGGGTTTTGTCCTACTTGTAAGAATTTCATGAAATTATACTAAACCAAGAGAGTTGGAATCTATTTATTTCAACTCCTTCCTTGTGCCCGACCTGCAACAAAAAAAAATGAGGAAATGAAAAAAGGTCCTTTATTTCCTTTTGCTTAAAATTTTGGGTGGTTTTAGGTTATGATAAAATATAATGGTTCATTACATATACATATTTGTATAAATTTTAACCTACATGCCCAAGGCTGGCCCACTTTCCAATCAATTTTGAAATTAAATTTTATATTTATACTTCTATAAGCTAGTTTCAAACTTTGGGCCAGCTTGAATTTCATTTTTTGGAGTACCAACTTGGAGAATTTTATTTTGGAGCTCAACTTGATTTTTTTTCTTAAATTTGGTGATTGAGTATAAATAAACTTTTTTGGTATTCAAAGAGGACAATTAAAGAATGGCTATAAATTTGGGAAGAGATTCTTGAGGCAAATTTTTGGGATGAAAAACCTTAGTTATCTACTAAGGTTAGGATGCAAACCTTGACCTTATCATCTCAATTTCATCATAAATTTATAAATTGTCATAGAAAATTATGAGTGTTGATCAAAAGATAGTTTTTCATTAGGAAAGAACAAATGTGTTGATGTAGGTTTAGCCTACCATTTGGGATGCCAATCTTAAAAGGAAAAGTCTTAAAGGACCAGTGCACAAATAGGAATTGATAAGATAGGGAAACTAGGCATTCAGACTTGCAATTTATAGGATCTGTTAATCCTAACTATTTCAAAGAATTGGCTAGACTTTATAACTAATACATGAAGATTCAATACCAATTGTAAGGCATCAATGAACTATTTCTAGTCACTAGATCCCACTTGGAAGGGTAATAAGCATTGGCTAACCTCAAATCAAGGTTTTATCTAACCCATCCAAGGAGTGACACATCAAATCTAAACCTAAAGGTGATGTTGGAGAAAATTTAAGTGTTTCAAATCCTTGCAATCCGATCAAGCATAAATTCACCCTTTAGAAGCTAACTTGGGGTCAATTATACCGAACAGGTGTATTCAACCCATCAATATAAGTTTGTATGGGTTTACATTAGATTTGGGTTTACATTAGATTTGGGCTAATTTCTAGTGATCTCTAATTTTTGGTAACTGATTGTATCTCAAATATTGTAACTATTTGAAATTTCATTCTAAATAATTATTCCATTTTTTAATTTTTTGAATTTGTATCATTTTTGTGAAGTATTTGTTTAAAATCAAATATCTAAAGGTGGTCAACTAGACTTGTTAAGCCTAGTGAAATTTGTGAAACTAGATGTGGAAACCCTAGATGTGCAAAACCTTCAACAAGTTTTGTGCCTTATGAACCAAAGTGGCTTTATAATGAATGGTTCATAAGGCACAACACTTGCTAATTTTTTCTCAAATGGGGTCGCAAGCTAAGTGGGCTTAGCTTTGGGAAAAAATCCATGGTTAAGCATACTTGAGTTGGAGTAATATTGAGATGAGTGACCTCCCAGTAAGGCCCAATGCTTCACCTCTATGAGCATCACCTAGATGAAATGAGGGATAATTGGACTGTTCATTATAATTTGAGAGATGGGTTGTTGTGAACCAACACTCATTAAAAATGGGTCAATGAGTTTGACTTGTAAAACTACATAGTTGAATCTTGATAGCAATATCATAATTCGAAACATTGTGAAAAATACCTCCTATTTATCAATTGATGAGCTAAAGGGGCTCTATAATGAATGGTTCATAAGATACAACACTTGCTAAAGGTTTTTTAAATGGAGTTGCAAGCTAAGTGGGCTTAGCCTTGGGTAAACTCCATGGTTAAGTACGCTTTAGTTGGAGCAGTATTGGGATGGGTGACCTCCCAAGAAGGCCCAATGCTTCACCTCTATAAGAATCACCTAGATGCAATGAGTTCTAAGTGGACCATTCATTATCATGAGATGTGGGTTCTCATTAGCCACTACTCATGAAACATGGATCAATGAGTTTGACTCGTAAAACTACATGTAGTTGAATCTTGATACCAATATCTTGATATAAGAGAATTTGTATAGCTTATCTTGAGGTTTATCACAATGATACATATCTAATGCACCTCTTTCCTAGAAGTCTATGGGTTCAATCTATTGAATGTTTTTCACATTTTCCTCATGGAATCAAGACATTTCATGAGTTGGAAAACAAATTCATTGAAAACTTTTCATATAATATTGAACATGAAACTACCATGACTAATATTTACAATGCTAAACAAAAGAATAGGGAACATTTTCCTCTTTCCCACAAAGATGCATAAACTTGGAAAGTAAAATTCCTTATACTATATTGGAAAAACAACTTGTTCATATTTTCACTCAAAACTTAGTTCATGAAATGGAATTTTACTTGTAAATTCAAGGTAGTATTGCATTTGGAGAGGTCATTAAAAAAGGTATTAATTTTAAAAAGTCTCTCATTTCTAAGGGTCTTATGAATTTTTTTAAAAGACAAAAAAGATAACCCATCAACATCTAATGATAGACCTAGGATTTATATCAAAAACATGAACATTGTCAATGATGGTGTAGTAGATTCAAAATAAAGCCAAAAGAATTGACCACAACTTACCCTAGAATTGGCAACAAACAATCAAAAAAACACTCAAGGTGTTAATATTCATAGAAGATCACCTAGAAAATGTAATGATCCTAAAATAAAATACACTCCTTTACGGGAACCTATTGAATAATCTTTGCAAAAAAAGATCCAAGATAAACTTATCACATTACTAGAATTCAAAAAAATTGAACCTCCATGGTACAAAGAGAATGAATATTGTGAGTAGCATAGAACCAAGGGAGATAAGACTTTTGATTGCTTTAAATTAAAAGTATTATTCAAGACCATATAGAGAAAGATGACATTAGTATAGAACATACACCTTCAACCAATAATGATCTCAATATATTCCAAGATCCTATCCCAAAACATGGAAAAGGGGAACCCTCAAATAAAGATAGTAGTCCTAAACCAGCCAATTATGCTTCTATTCCATATGATTATACCATATCTCATGTATGGGAAGTCATTCTTCATGTCTCAACCATAACTACCCTAGAAAAAATTCCTAAATGTACAATAACCACATGTAGGAGTAAAGTAACCTTCCAAGGGGACCAATATACACCACCTTCTAAATATGATTACAACCTATTACATCATCTAAAGAAAATTTCAATGTAAATTTCTATTGTAGAGTTCCTAAAAATATCCCTCCCACATAACAAAATATTCAAAAAAAGTCCTTCAAGAGTCTATCGCATGAGTAATAATATAGATATTGCTCAATTTAAGCCATGGTAGGACAGATTCAACTCTGCATAATTTGGTAACCGTTGAAAAAGGAATTCCTTCTATTAATCCATCTCATAATGAGGCCTTATACCTAGAATTCTTCATCCACAAAAATAGACTTAAGAGAGTCAAGACTGATAGTGGGGCAATGCTAAACATTTGTAACCTTCAACTAGTAAAATGATTAGGATATATCGATGGTTTCATTGATTTCCAAAAGTGAACACAATAAAAGCTTATGATGATGATGAGCATGACTATGAAGGAAAAATAAAATTACCAATTCAAGTTGGTCTTGCTATAGTGGACAACATTCTTCAAGTCTTAGATCTTGGTCTTCTATATAATATCCTTCATGGTCATCCATAGATGCATGCTTTGTAAGCCATTCCCTTTACATATAATCAATGACTAAAATTTTCCTATGAGGGTGCCAAATTCACTATTTTAGGAGATCATCACGCTTTTGAATGTTCTAAAAAATTTTAAGATTTTTTTTGCAAAGTTATCCAATTACCTAGCAATCATGCAGATTCACCTTTATCATCTTGCATTGATCCATCCACCTTATCCTCATATTTTTCTTTACATACCACCATTCTCAAGATCAAGGTCCAAGTTAATGACAATTGGTTGGGAGAGTATAACATGAATGAATCTCTTTATGTGGGAAAACTTCCACTTTCACCAAAATAATATGGGAAGCTAAAACCTAAGCAATATCTGGCAACAATTATTATCAAGAATAAATTAATAAAATTTTCACAATCAGGTCAATTAGATAAGGAAACCATATAAGATGGCATTTATAAATGGCTATGTAAAGAGGAAAAATAAAATTTTTCCATAGTATCAACTAATAAACATCCTAAGGGCCTATGTATAATCAAGAATGGGTTATAAAGGACAAGTGTCTTAGGATATTAAAAATAAGGAATCATAGAGCCAATACATATGAAAATGAGAAATAATAATGAAGTATTTGGGTTTGGGTCCTTGAAAATCTATTTTAAACCTAAGATAGTTGAGTATTTTCCCATTGTTGAAACTTTCAAAGGGGACCCATTTCAAGATTCCATGCATATTACATATATCTATTCTTAGATCATTCCATTTGTATCTTATCATCCATGTCATTTACCTCCATACCACAAGCTAAATTTATTTCCCTTATTTATCCTCAACTCATAGATTGGGATCAATAAGGATCACTAGTTCTAGATACATTCCAAAATTAATAGGCCATTATGGAATTTATGGGTCTAAGAGAAACTAAAACTTTAGGAGATCATAAAGGTGGTCTTGTTGTTGGTCCAAATGGCACAACAACATGCAAACAAAATATTGCTATTTTGTTTCTCCTGAAAGAGAAAGACAACACAAGGATGTCCTAGCTCCCAAGGTCTATGTAGTTGGTTCTCAACTGTACTGATGTCCCTCAGTGATTGATGTGAACTATAATGTTCAAGGGGCTTGTTGGTGTTGGGGCTTTTGGATTGCTCTAGGATCAAGCATGAAATCAAACCTATTATAACTAGGCTTTTTAAAGAAACAAAAAAAAAGATAGGTCAGAGCTTTGGAACAGAAAAGAACAATAATTCATCCAACTTAACTAGACTTGTTACCTTTCAAGGAATTCCTAACTAAAACTGCATAACAAAATTAACTTGTGATTGACACACAATTTCATTCATTCACAGTGTTGATTTCCACAACAAACTATAAGTTACCACTGTAAACAAGACATAAAATCAAACTTCATTCCTTGAAAGCTCCTCAAATCAAATGATTAACTTAAGAAAAATATCACTCAGGAACACAATGTGAAGTAGATTAAAATCTAATTGCTTCTACTATTAATGAAACATATAAGCAATATTTACAAAGCTAGCAAAATCACCAGTGTATAGAAAAGCTATGTCTTCAGACTGTTTCCATCTATACTAAGAGAACTTGAGAAATAGATTACAATCTATGTGGAATCTGACTCCTAACTAAGAAGATGAAAGAAGCTCCCATTACAGAGAATCAGGATGCAGCTCTATCCTCTCTAACTGACTTTTCTTTCTAATTTCTAACTCTTAACTTACAACTGTAAGTTCTAACCCTACACCTTCTATTTTTCTCTATAGGTTCTAAAAGTTCTAACATTTACAAAGAGGCAAGAATGCCATATATATAATGTTCCAAAAAAGAATACATGTCGTCCCCTGTATTAGGGTTTACAAAATATTTGCTTTCAGGAGGGTCGGCTCTCAGATCTTTTGAAGAGAGTCAATGCTGCATTCAATGTGAAGTCCTACTGTCCATATTGCTGAAAGGTTATTTCGGGGGTGATCTTAGTTCTTTTGTAGTTGCAACATTTACTACTGGTATGTGTGCCTATCTTTCAACTCCTTCGAAGGGTTGTCTTGAATGCTCCAAAGCATTTGTCCATTCATACCAATCCACCCCTGCTAGTGGTCATCATAGCTATCCCTATGAGTCATGGTTACTCCCTTTCTTTGACTTCCTTCATGTTCTAGACCTTTCCGCCCATGGACCCTCTTCTAGAAGCATCATTGGGCCTTCTTGTAGATTTGAACATCATCATTCTCGAGTCGATCCATCAGCTCGAGATCTCAGACGGAGTCCATGTTGTTTGTATCCTACAGGCTTCCCTCATAGGAATAGTCAATTAGCCAAATTGTCGCTAGTCAGTCCTCTCAGATTATCCTGATTGATTAGACATACGCCATGCTAGATTCTCGGGCGGTCAAAGGTGATCCCCATTGAATCACATGTCGGCGATCCCCCTGATGTAATTATATCGCTTCTAGCAATTATCAGCATAGCGGGTGATAGTCGGTAAGACCTTTTGGTGAGCCACAAAAGTCATATCAAGCTCACAAAGACCACTGGCAAGGCAGTCGCTAGTCGGTGGGACATCTCGGCGAAGCTCAAGATCCTTTTGCGAGCTCATTTTTCATGTTGAGGAGACATCTTTGTTTTGGGAAGACCTTACCCTCAACTCAATCCATCACACCGAAGGGAGAAATCATGTGGTGAGACTATCGCTTGTCGATGTGATATAGAAGCCCCTTCATTCGTTTGGAGTCTCCCCAAAAGGTAAATCAAAAGTGGTTTTAATCAACATTTTGATAGGTGTAAAGGAGACTTCATTATAGGTATGGTTTAAAACTAGCAGGGTTCTATCCAAGGGGTTTGATCTAAGGTGGTTCAATCAAACTCTCTTCAATTGGAATCCTTTAAATGGAAACTTTTCAAGGCTTAAATCATTATATTTTCTAAAAATATGTGATTTCAGCAAAAATCAGATCTCCAAAAATTGTAAACCAACATTGTGGGATCACCCATTTCAAAGTTTAATTACCAAAATGGGGTTTGACCAAGGAAAACCCCCATTCACCAAAACCAAATAATTTTTCCCTCTTGTGTTTGTTTTTTCATATTTAGGTTGAAGAAGGATTGAAGACCTTTTGAAGAGAAAGATTGAGGAAGTTATCAAAGTTGCAAAAGTTTTCAAAGTTGGCATCTCATAAAACTCAAATCCTAAAGTTATTTCTAACATTCTAACTATGAAACCTAGACAAATCAAAAGCTAAAAATCTACATTAGAGGCTCCTAAAAGATTATTGAAACCTCTATACCTGGACCTATTCATCCATGGGCGAATGAGTCCCAGATCAGCTTATAGAAAGAACTTTTATTGACTGGTACACATGTTTCTGCCATTCTTAGATCTATAATCTATTTGTTGGTCCTATTAATATTTTTGTTTCAAGTGTTAGATTGCATTTTGGAGTTGATTTACTATTTTTTAGTTTTTCTCCCCAAAGTGTTGTTTGACCTTGACCCCCATCCTCAATCATAAGGAAATCTGACGATTCACATCTTGAGTTGACTCACTTAGAGTTGTAAGTCAATTCTTTGTGTGGATCTCATTTCCTAATGAACGAAAGAAGATAGGTCCATAAAAACCTCAAATTTTATTAGTGAACCCCCCATTCCATCATTCCCAACATATTTGCTTTCGGTTCACCTAGTGTATAGGAGATTCAATAAATGAAACCATAGTTAGTAAACCACAAACCATGAGCCAATGGCATGACCCAAATATGGTGCCCAAATCTAGGGACGAAATTTGAATGCCTCCTCCATGATGAGTTAGAATCCTAAATATTGTAGATGTTCCTATGTTGTCATAATTCTCAATGACTCCATCATAATACATTCACTAAATTGGGTGCTCTATGATGGCTCTTTAATTTCCCTCAAAATATGTTACATGTTGCATCATATAGTTGGTCAAGATTCCAAGCCAACAATATAACTCCCCCACAATCATGATCTTACACATCAAAATATCTCTTATGCCATTATCTTCATCACAAATATTCTTTCACACCCTTCATGACAAGATATCCCATTATACATGTCATAGTAAATCATTCGCAAATAATAAATAAATATAATATTAATTAATTAATTTTGAACATTGGAATTGTAAGGTGTATGATGCACCTATCCCAATAGTAGTGTTAACATGCAATATATGATATAACAATAGTCAGTGTATCAACATGAGAATCTAATAAAGTATCATCAATACATTTAAGCTATCATCATATAAAGAAAGACTATGTGAAAGATAATTATTCATAGATTCAATAGGAGATGTAAAATTTTGGTCATCAATTGTCTCACATCATGTATGAAAGATGTTTATCCATATAAGGAACATGAATCTATATGGAACTATCATAAGATGTTAAATATGTATAATCAATAGATACATTAATCTATTTCATCAATAAATCACATGATAAATCCTTTATTTGTATATATCATCATTATTACAAGGCATAGGGTCATCATGCAATGTGTGAACAAACCAAAAATTTATAAGAGCATAGCATTATCACTAATAATCTTAATGCAAAAGGGTAATATGGGATATGATAGAATAAAACTTCTATAGAAAATATGTATATATATGTTGCATAAAATTCCATAAGTGTATCAAGGATATGTGTCATATGATATGAAAGATAGAAATGTATCATAATCTGGAATAAATGTGTGTAAATTAGTATTGGAGAAAACTCTAATAGGTTCCATAAAGATTGAATATCCTAGGGTGGTAGGGTAGGATAAGATATAACTTGCTATGTATACCAAAACCTAATCTAAAAATGTAATAAAAATAGGATCAAACCATAAGTGACATTAAAAATATGTAAAAAAATCAAAACAATATTAGTATAAATTGGAAAGCCTAGAAGAAGGTTAGGATGTGTAGGATCGAATGGGTTCTCTACAATGTAAAGGAAAACTAACTTTCCTTAAATATAGTCTAGGATACTCTAATAAAACACACACATAATTTGTAATTAACCTAGAAAAATTAATTAAGAGCTAACATTTGAATATTGAGCTAATGATTGTAATGAGAAATGTAAATAGAAAATAAATGTACTTAGCTTGATGGTTGAAGAATGCAGAAAGAATGATAGGTTGTATTTATAAACACCTTTGAGGAATAAGCTAGATTGCAAGGGTCAAGTTCTCCTTGGTCAAATATTTATTAGACATCCTTACAACTCTAAGTGAAAGATTGAAGATATTTAGCAAGCATGCAATAGACCTAGGATGATGCATTGATGTATTTCTCAAATAATTCTATAGATTATTCTATTTGAAAATT
This sequence comes from Sequoia sempervirens, assembly GCA_007258455.2. Lineage (NCBI taxonomy): Eukaryota > Viridiplantae > Streptophyta > Pinopsida > Cupressales > Cupressaceae > Sequoia > Sequoia sempervirens. The sequence goes on along the minus strand of VDFB02021064.1, from coordinate 14,682 downwards.
AAACTCTAGATATGATCCATAGGAATTCCTTAAAAATGAACGAATATTTTTAAATACACTAACCAAGCCCACAAATTAACAAAATGTGTATTAGGTTGGTTGACATCAACTAGTGAAATTATTGGTAAGACTAAAATTTGAATTTGAATTTTTGAATGTTTGAGGATTAGATCCATTATTACAAAAATCACTTGGGTCAAATCCACACCTGTAGATTTTATTTAAGATGTGAATAATATATTAAAGAATGAATCTTTGAAGATCAATAATAATATAGATCAAAATATGTAAAATCATGAACAATATATAACTTATAAATTATCTATAACATTTTATAACACTCTATTCAAAACTAACAAAAAAACATACCTTTATACTTATGCAATTTTCACCATTGCAATTATATTCCTTAGACTAAAGATTTTATGTGATCTTTGAAAGTTCCAATCAATAGCATCGAATAATTAAAGCAAACTGCCCATAGTAATAATTGCAAAATAGTGCAATTTTCACCATTACAATTATATTCCTTGGGCTAAAGATTCTATCTAATCTTTGAAAGTTCCTATACATAGCATCGAATAATTAAAGCAAACTGCTTATAGGAATACAATTTTCACCATTACAATTGTATTCCTTGGGCTAAAGATTCTATCTAATCTTTGAAAGTTCGTATCCATAGCATCGAACAATTAAAGCAAACTGCTTGTAGGAATAATTGCAAAAGAATGCAATTTTCACCATTACAATCATATTCCTTAGACTAAAGATTTTATCTGATCTTTGAAAGTTCTTATTCATTAGTACCAAACAATTAAAACAAACTGCTTTCAATAATAATTGCAAAAGAATGCAATTTTCACCATTACAATTATATTCTTTTAGAGTAAAGATTTTATCTGATCTTTGAAAGTTCCTATCAAGAACATCGAATAATTAAAAGAAACTGCTCTGAATAATAATTACAAAAGAATATGCAATTTTCACCATTCTTTAATCTTTGAAAGTCCCTATCGATAGCATCGAATAATTAAAACAAACTCCTTAATCTTTGAAAGTCCCTATCGAATAAATTCTTTATCTCGTTGCCAATATGCTTACTAATCAACACCATCATTATATATGACAAGCGAATTGTCTACATACCAAAAGTAACCATTAGGCTGTAAGTCTTCAGAAGAAAATATCATCAAATCTGCGTCTGAGATTTTTCTTTTCACCCAGAAATTATAATGGCAAATGCTCCCTCTAATGGAAATGAATCAGAGAATGATTCAAACCATGGAAGAGCTGATTCTGAGGCTTGCCCAATTATAGGGGTTCCAGTGTTTGTTATGCTGCCTCTGGACATTATCACAGATAAGCATACTGTTCATGCACCAAAAAGATTCATGGAAAATTTGAAGGCCTTGAAGAGTATTGGTGTTGAAGGAGTCATGATGGACGTGTGGTGGGGAATTGTCGAGGAGGATACTCCTGGCAAGTATATTTGGACTGCCTATAAAAAACTTGTGCAAATGATTAGAAATCAAGGATTAAAAGTGCAGACTGTCATGTCATTCCATCAGTGTGGAGGAAATGTTGGAGATCCTGTCAAGTAAGTGAACAAAGTATTTGAGATTTGTCTAGTTAGAAAAAAAAAATCATTGGTTATATCAGAAATGGTAAAAAAAACTATTGTATAATTGTTTTTTTTTTTTGGAGTTTCAGTTGCAACTCTTCAGGTCTATGCCAACATCTCTTCATAAAAATGGTTCAATCTCATAAAATAGGTTCTAATGAATCAACTCCTCAAGAGTTGAGCCACTGTAGGGGTAACTCAGTATAAAACATGTTCTTTCTTCAGTACAATAGGGGAGAGGGGTCTATAGTGGAGCACCCTAACTTTGCGTTTCTCAAAATCTTATGTGGAAATTTCAAATCACTCCCAATTTTGTACAATAGTTTATTTGGTAACTCACATGCTTCTATATTTTTTTTTAGGGCCACATCAACATGCTTTTTGTTGAGGTATCCAAAAAGGCCCAAAAAAAAGTGAGACCGATAGTGTGCACTAAGTCATGTTTTATTGGTGCGTTAATGTGGCATCGCATGATTTATCAGTTTTTGTACTTTATGGATAAAAAATGTTTTGTAATTGAATATTAAGACGCTCCACTATGGGGCCCACTAAAGACTACTTCTGTCCCTACTATTAGACCTCGCTCCACTATGGGCCCCTCTCCCCTATAGCTAATAGTTTTGAGCTGCAGAAACCCATTTGCACAAAATAACATTAGTCATTTTGAGATATTAATTATATATGATTTTGGCATCAGTTTATCCCTACAGGGATGACAAGTGTAAAAGGGGTCTGTTAGCCTATCAAGATGTTGGGTATTTTGAACCTGTTTTGGAAGTGATTTCGTGAAGATAATAAATTTTCTTTGATTTTTTTTTTTTCTCTGTGTAAGAAAATACTTTTATATTTTAATTAGTGATAATTGTTGAAAGGATGCATGGGTTGTTATTGTTGTTATTGTGCAGAATTCCTTTGCCCAAATGGGTGGTTGAAGAAATTGGCAAAGATAAGGACCTGGCCTATACAGATCGCTGGGGCAGCTTTTTAAACTGTGAGTATGTTTCATTGGGAAGTGACAGTCGTCCTGCTTTAAAAGGGAGAACCCCTGTTCAATGCTATGCTGATTTTATGAGAAGCTTCAAAGAGAACTTCAACGAACACCTTGGTGAGACTATTGTTGTAAGGCTCCTCAACTACTACTACTTTTTTAAGATAACCAGGTCAGAGTAGCTTTTAATGCTTATGTAGAAATAGCTTGAATAGGTACCCAATCGCTTGAATTTTAAGGGATGAATATTATCACAGGAGGACCACGACTTCTGATATTTAAGGAGATACATTGACTTGCGAAAGATACTGCAACTTTTAAGAATTTAATAAGATCGTATGCTACATGCTTTTTATATAAGAAATTGGTTAATGCTATTCATGAAACTTTATATTTGTGAACTCAGTATTTGAAAATTTTGTAAGCAATTAACTAATTGAAAAGAAATAGCTCATAGATATTTTCAGTGCAGGAAACCTATTCACAGAACATTGAGAATATGTTGATTAATAAATTTGGATCATTTGATGGCATCCAATATCACCGCATTACTTACTTTCATAAGTATAATGGATGATGCAGGAAGTCCATGTAGGAATGGGTCCTGCAGGAGAGTTGAGATATCCTTCTTACCCACTAGCGAAATGGACATTCCCTGGAATTGGAGCTTTTCAATGTTATGATAAGGTATGGATCAAATTCTAAGTCTCTTTCCTTCCCGATTCATTGGTCTTAAATCTTAAAGGGAGTTTCTGGAAGGAGCTCCATATTCTCTTCGAGAATGTTTAATATAGTCCTTTAAATTACGTTGATAATTACACCTCATCCATGTTCAAAAGCAATAAACAGTGTTTTATTTTTATTGACAAAATTTATGTTGAAAAATAGGCTCTTAATTATGGGTGCTCTGTGATAGACCTTATAACGTCATATGCATTGGATGAGGAAGCTTTGACCTTCCAACCTCAGATCTTTATGTGTGACATTGCTGTCACCGAGTCCTGTGGTTTAGTATTTGTACTGTCGATCTCCAATAGTGTATGGGCATTCAAACTTGGGAGTTCATTCCTCTTGGTTATTTGTACTTGGAATTATCTTATAGTCACATGTTAGGTCGTTACCAATTCCTTCCTTGTCTGGGTTTTATTTTTAACATCATCTTACAGGATTTCTTTCACTCCATTGTTGTCTATTGTAACTTCTGGTATATGTTGACGTTAATATAATTTCATTCTTGAAAATCATTTCTTTTGGCATGTATAATTGCAGTATATGCTGTCTAACCTTAAAGCCACTGCTGAAGCTGCTGGGCATAAAGAATGGGGTCATCCACCAAGCAATGCAGGTGACTATAACAAGTCGCCAGAGGACACCGGCTTCTTCAAAAGTGAAGGTGGGGACTGGAATTCACCTTATGGATAGTTTTTCCTTAAATGGTATTCTGACATGCTTCTTCACCATGGTGACAAAATCCTGGCAACTGCTGTACCCATTTTTAAGGGCACAGGTGCAAAACTTGCTGCTAAAGTGGCTGGCATCCATTGGCATTATGGAACAAGATCCCATGCACCAGAGCTAACTGCAGGGTATTACAATACTGTATTTAATGATGGTTATCTTCCCATAGCTAATATGTTTTCTAGACATAAAGTAATCTTTAATTTTACTTGCCTTGAAATGAAAGACTCGGAAAACTGCTGTCCAGAGGAGTTGGTCAAGCAGGTTATTGATGCAACTAGGAAAAGTGGTGTTGCTATGGCTGGGGAGAATGCTCTTCCTTGTTATGACGAAGCTGCATATGAACAAATTATAAAGAATTCCAGCATGAGACCCTTACATGGTTTTACTTATTTGAGGATGAACGATAGCTTATTCGATGGTGGGAATTGGATTCGGTTTGCCTTATTTGTGGAAATAATGTCTGTGTTGTGGACACAAGGGACGAAGAATATACAGATGCCGGGCTCAATCACCAATAATATATGGATGTCTCACTAGCTTCAAATTTTAATGGCACAAAGTGCAGAACTAGATGCAAACATTGGGATGTCTAGTGATATGAAAATGAATTTAGTAATGGAATCATTACGGACAAGATAGTGTTAAATTCACTTGCTAAGTCTGACTGTTATCACTCTGTAAGAATATTAAGTACTCTTTTACTCTTCTGATTTCATGAGGCCTTACAAATGTCCATTTTATATTTCATATTTCAAGAGCATTAATTCTATTATAATTTGATTTTATTTTAATTTTATAGAGGAAATATTTTTAGACATTACGGCTTGGTTTTTTATATATTTTAACTGTTATGGGTCTTTTCATTTTTTGTTAGTTCCTGAATGAGTTTTTTTAGGAATTAAATTTTGTAAGTGAAATACCTTGTCACCATAAGAGATGAGGCCACAATTCTGGTAATGTGAGATCTCATCTCTATTAACTCTTGCATAATTTTTTTGTTTATATGATTGAACTATTTAAGAGTTTTGTGGATGATAATTTATTTCATATATGTGAGACCCCATCTTCTATGTTCTTGATTTTCTTTATGTTCCTTATTGTTATCATGATTGAAATTGGATTTTTTCATGTGTTTATTGTTCCAAGACATTATATTTAGGATCTTTATGTATGACAATTGTTTCTTAATGCATAGATTTTATTCTTATATTTGAATCGATGTCTTGACTATCGTGATTATTACCAAATGATGGATTTACATAGTATTAATTAGATAGAGTTATCATTTGATTTCATTAACGAGTTATGTGAGTGGATATTAAAAAGATGAGAATTATATATGTTAAATGTTATGGTTATTAGATTTGGTTTTCTAATTGATTATTATTTTGAAATGTTATCTTAATTCATAATAGTTGTTTTGGCTATACTTATTCATGTGATGTACTGACATCTTTTTGTTAAGTGAACAAGTGAATTTGCCAATGGTAGATGGGATTACATAGCTACTTTTATTGTTTTATCTCTATGAAATATTGGCATTGTCCCATATAGAGAAATAAGGTCATGTAATGTGTTGTTATGAAACATTGTTTTATATGTTGTGTGATCATATGTATATGTGGAAGTTTATCTTATATATATTTTTAGTTATCTTTTGGTATGTTTATTTATTTTATGATTATATGGTCCTTTATGTGGTTTAAATCTTATTTTAATAGTCTTAAAAAATTCCTAGGTGATAGATTTATAGATAAGGGGTTATTTTACTTTATAAAATACTTTTATTAGTGTTTAGAACCCACTTATATTTCTCACATTTTATATTGAGAAAGTAAAAGAATGGTTACACAATAGAAGGTAGCTAATGAATTGCCAAAATATTTCTCATTTTTTAAAAGTTGTGAAATTATGATTTGGTTAGTTGGTTGGGTGGTGGCGAAAATAAGTTACTTTTCCTTTTCTTTATAGGTAAATCTTTTCTTAGAGTGTAGGGGGCTTTTCATATTTTTATTTTTTTTGCCATTTCTTTGAATTTTTTCTATCTTGGAGAGTTGCTCAAAGGTTAGAGAAAGGAGGTGTCGAGGAAGGGAAAGTTGAAGGAGGAAGCAATTTTGGGAAGAAGGAGAAAGGAAGGATTGGAAAGGAGAGGCTCGACATTTCTATTTTCAAAATTTTATTTCTTTGGAAAGCAATTTTAAGGTAAGTTTTTGAGCCCTCTTCTCAATATTTTAACATTTCTATGGTATGTGAAATATTCTAAGGGTTTTTCTTTTTATGTATTTGATTTTTTTGTAAGAAATTTGTGAAGTTTTTAAAATTGCGATGTGTTTTATGTAAAAGGAAAAATTGTGATATTTTTCAGTTGTTATGTATTTTGTGTTGTGTGGAGTTGACCACCCTTGAGAGGGTTTTGTCCTACTTGTAAGAATTTCATGAAATTATACTAAACCAAGAGAGTTGGAATCTATTTATTTCAACTCCTTCCTTGTGCCCGACCTGCAACAAAAAAAAATGAGGAAATGAAAAAAGGTCCTTTATTTCCTTTTGCTTAAAATTTTGGGTGGTTTTAGGTTATGATAAAATATAATGGTTCATTACATATACATATTTGTATAAATTTTAACCTACATGCCCAAGGCTGGCCCACTTTCCAATCAATTTTGAAATTAAATTTTATATTTATACTTCTATAAGCTAGTTTCAAACTTTGGGCCAGCTTGAATTTCATTTTTTGGAGTACCAACTTGGAGAATTTTATTTTGGAGCTCAACTTGATTTTTTTTCTTAAATTTGGTGATTGAGTATAAATAAACTTTTTTGGTATTCAAAGAGGACAATTAAAGAATGGCTATAAATTTGGGAAGAGATTCTTGAGGCAAATTTTTGGGATGAAAAACCTTAGTTATCTACTAAGGTTAGGATGCAAACCTTGACCTTATCATCTCAATTTCATCATAAATTTATAAATTGTCATAGAAAATTATGAGTGTTGATCAAAAGATAGTTTTTCATTAGGAAAGAACAAATGTGTTGATGTAGGTTTAGCCTACCATTTGGGATGCCAATCTTAAAAGGAAAAGTCTTAAAGGACCAGTGCACAAATAGGAATTGATAAGATAGGGAAACTAGGCATTCAGACTTGCAATTTATAGGATCTGTTAATCCTAACTATTTCAAAGAATTGGCTAGACTTTATAACTAATACATGAAGATTCAATACCAATTGTAAGGCATCAATGAACTATTTCTAGTCACTAGATCCCACTTGGAAGGGTAATAAGCATTGGCTAACCTCAAATCAAGGTTTTATCTAACCCATCCAAGGAGTGACACATCAAATCTAAACCTAAAGGTGATGTTGGAGAAAATTTAAGTGTTTCAAATCCTTGCAATCCGATCAAGCATAAATTCACCCTTTAGAAGCTAACTTGGGGTCAATTATACCGAACAGGTGTATTCAACCCATCAATATAAGTTTGTATGGGTTTACATTAGATTTGGGTTTACATTAGATTTGGGCTAATTTCTAGTGATCTCTAATTTTTGGTAACTGATTGTATCTCAAATATTGTAACTATTTGAAATTTCATTCTAAATAATTATTCCATTTTTTAATTTTTTGAATTTGTATCATTTTTGTGAAGTATTTGTTTAAAATCAAATATCTAAAGGTGGTCAACTAGACTTGTTAAGCCTAGTGAAATTTGTGAAACTAGATGTGGAAACCCTAGATGTGCAAAACCTTCAACAAGTTTTGTGCCTTATGAACCAAAGTGGCTTTATAATGAATGGTTCATAAGGCACAACACTTGCTAATTTTTTCTCAAATGGGGTCGCAAGCTAAGTGGGCTTAGCTTTGGGAAAAAATCCATGGTTAAGCATACTTGAGTTGGAGTAATATTGAGATGAGTGACCTCCCAGTAAGGCCCAATGCTTCACCTCTATGAGCATCACCTAGATGAAATGAGGGATAATTGGACTGTTCATTATAATTTGAGAGATGGGTTGTTGTGAACCAACACTCATTAAAAATGGGTCAATGAGTTTGACTTGTAAAACTACATAGTTGAATCTTGATAGCAATATCATAATTCGAAACATTGTGAAAAATACCTCCTATTTATCAATTGATGAGCTAAAGGGGCTCTATAATGAATGGTTCATAAGATACAACACTTGCTAAAGGTTTTTTAAATGGAGTTGCAAGCTAAGTGGGCTTAGCCTTGGGTAAACTCCATGGTTAAGTACGCTTTAGTTGGAGCAGTATTGGGATGGGTGACCTCCCAAGAAGGCCCAATGCTTCACCTCTATAAGAATCACCTAGATGCAATGAGTTCTAAGTGGACCATTCATTATCATGAGATGTGGGTTCTCATTAGCCACTACTCATGAAACATGGATCAATGAGTTTGACTCGTAAAACTACATGTAGTTGAATCTTGATACCAATATCTTGATATAAGAGAATTTGTATAGCTTATCTTGAGGTTTATCACAATGATACATATCTAATGCACCTCTTTCCTAGAAGTCTATGGGTTCAATCTATTGAATGTTTTTCACATTTTCCTCATGGAATCAAGACATTTCATGAGTTGGAAAACAAATTCATTGAAAACTTTTCATATAATATTGAACATGAAACTACCATGACTAATATTTACAATGCTAAACAAAAGAATAGGGAACATTTTCCTCTTTCCCACAAAGATGCATAAACTTGGAAAGTAAAATTCCTTATACTATATTGGAAAAACAACTTGTTCATATTTTCACTCAAAACTTAGTTCATGAAATGGAATTTTACTTGTAAATTCAAGGTAGTATTGCATTTGGAGAGGTCATTAAAAAAGGTATTAATTTTAAAAAGTCTCTCATTTCTAAGGGTCTTATGAATTTTTTTAAAAGACAAAAAAGATAACCCATCAACATCTAATGATAGACCTAGGATTTATATCAAAAACATGAACATTGTCAATGATGGTGTAGTAGATTCAAAATAAAGCCAAAAGAATTGACCACAACTTACCCTAGAATTGGCAACAAACAATCAAAAAAACACTCAAGGTGTTAATATTCATAGAAGATCACCTAGAAAAAAGTAATTCAAAATAAAAAATACACCCTCTAATGGAACCCATTAAAATAATCTTGCCAAAGATCCAAGCATAATGAAGATAGATTTTGATTTAAATTGCATGATGGAAGATTGAGAGATGATGATGACCCAAGGGATTCTGGACTGAAGAATCCTAATTATATGATTTATTTATATCTCATGCATGTAAAGTCATTCTTCATGTCCTCAACCATAAATTCACCTAGAAAAATTCCTAAATGTACACAACCATGTAGTAAAGTAAACCTTCCAAGGGGACCAATATACACCACCTTATAAATATTATTACAACCTATTACATCATCTAAAGAAAATTCCAACATAAATCTCTATTATAGAGCTCCTAAAAATATCCCTCCCACATAAGGAAATATTCAAAAAAAGTCCTTCAAGAGTCTATTGTATGAGTAATAACATAGATATTGCTCAATGTTAAGCCATGGTAGGGATGATTTTAACTCAGATAATTTGTAATCACAAAAAGGAATTCCCTTCTATTAATCCATCTCATAATGAGGCCTTATACCTAGAATTCTTCATCCACAAAAATAGACTTAAGAGAGTCAAGACTGATAGTGGGGCAATGCTAAACATTTGTAACCTTCAACTAGTAAAATGATTAGGATATATAGATGGTTTCATTGATTTCCAAAAGTGAACACAATAAAGCTTAAGTGATGATGATGAGCATGACTCATGAAGGGAAAAATAAAATTACCAATTCAAGTTGGTCTTGCTATAGTGGACAACATTTTTCAAGTCTTAGATCTTGGTCTTCTATATAATATCCTTCATGGTCATCCATAGATGCATGCTTTGTAAGCCATTCCCTTTACATATCATCAATGACTAAAATTTTCCTATGAGGGTGCCAAATTCACTATTTTAGGAGATCATCACACTTTTGAATGTTCTAAAAAATTTTAAGAATTTTTTTGCAAAGTTATCCAATTACCTAACAATCATGTAGATTCACCTTTATCATCTTGCATTGATCCATCCACCTTATCCTCATATTTTTCTTTACATACCACCATTCTCAAGATCAAGGTCCAAGTTAATGACAATTGGTTGGGAGAGTATAACATGAATGAATCTCTCAGATGGGAAAATCCTAATTTCTTTACCAAAATAATATGGGAAGCTAAAACTTGGCAATATTCGGGTAAATAATACTATTATCAAGAATAAATTACAAATTTCTTTCACAAATCAAACCGCCAATTAGATAAGGAAAAACCATATAAGATAAATTGGCAAATGCCTATGTAAGAGGAAAATAAATTTTGTCCATAGTATCAACTAATAAACATCCTAAGGGCCTATGTATAATCAAGAATGGGTTATAAAGGACAAGGTCTTAGGGATATAAAAAAAATAAGGAATCATAGAGCCAATACATATGAAAAATGAGGAAATAATAATGAAGTATTTAGGGTTTGGGTCCTTGAAAATCTATTTTAAACCTTAAGATAGTTGAGTATTTTCTCCATTGTTGAAACTTCTAAAGGGGACCCATTTCAAGATTCCATGCATATTACATATATCTATTCTTAGATTCTCATTCCATTTGTATCTTATCATCCATGCCATTTACCTCCATGTACCACAAGCTAATTCTATTTCCTTTATTTATCCTCAACTTATAGATTGGGATCAACAAGTTCCCCCAATTCTAGATACATTCCAAAATGATGAGGCCATTACAAAATTTATGGGATTAAGAGAAACTATACCTTTAGGAGATCATAAGCAGGGAGTCTTGTTGTTGTGCTTTTAAAAAAAAAAAATGGCAATAACAACATGCAAACAAAATATTGCCATTTTGTTTCTCCTAAAAGAGAAAGACAACACATGGATGTCCTAGCTCCCAAGGTCTATGTAGTTGGTTCTCAACTGTGCTGATGTCACTCAGTGATTGATGTGAACTATAATGTTCATGTGCCCTACTATGCTAGGGCTTTGGATTGCTCTAGAGATCAAGCATGAAATCAAACTCTATTATAACTAGGGTTTTAAAGAAATGTAAAAAAAGATAGGTCGTGAGCTTTGGGAACAAAAAAGAACAATAATTCATCCAACTTGACTAGACTTCCCCATACCTTTCAAGGAATTCCTAACTAAAACTGCAGAACAAAATTAACTTGTGATTAACACACAATTTCATTTATTCACAGTGTTGATTTCCACAACAAACTATAAGTTACCACTGTAAACAAGACATAAAATCAAACTTCATTCCTTGAAAGCTCCTCAAATCAAATGATTAACTTAAGAAAAATATCACTCAGGAACACAATGTGAAGTAGATTAAAATCTAATTGCTTCTACTATTAATGAAACATATAAGCAATATTTACAAAGCTAGCAAAATCACCAGTGTATAGAAAAGCTATGTCTTCAGACTGTTTCCATCTATACTAAGAGAACTTGAGAAATAGATTACAATCTATGTGGAATCTGACTCCTAACTAAGAAGATGAAAGAAGCTCCCATTACAGAGAATCAGGATGCAGCTCTATCCTCTCTAACTGACTTTTCTTTCTAATTTCTAACTCTTAACTTACAACTGTAAGTTCTAACCCTACACCTTCTATTTTTCTCTATAGGTTCTAAAAGTTCTAACATTTACAAAGAGGCAAGAATGCCATATATATAATGTTCCAAAAAAGAATACATGTCGTCCCCTGTATTAGGGTTTACAAAATATTTGCTTTCAGGAGGGTCGGCTCTCAGATCTTTTGAAGAGAGTCAATGCTGCATTCAATGTGAAGTCCTACTGTCCATATTGCTGAAAGGTTATTTCGGGGGTGATCTTAGTTCTTTTGTAGTTGCAACATTTACTACTGGTATGTGTGCCTATCTTTCAACTCCTTCGAAGGGTTGTCTTGAATGCTCCAAAGCATTTGTCCATTCATACCAATCCACCCCTGCTAGTGGTCATCATAGCTATCCCTATGAGTCATGGTTACTCCCTTTCTTTGACTTCCTTCATGTTCTAGACCTTTCCGCCCATGGACCCTCTTCTAGAAGCATCATTGGGCCTTCTTGTAGATTTGAACATCATCATTCTCGAGTCGATCCATCAGCTCGAGATCTCAGACGGAGTCCATGTTGTTTGTATCCTACAGGCTTCCCTCATAGGAATAGTCAATTAGCCAAATTGTCGCTAGTCAGTCCTCTCAGATTATCCTGATTGATTAGACATACGCCATGCTAGATTCTCGGGCGGTCAAAGGTGATCCCCATTGAATCACATGTCGGCGATCCCCCTGATGTAATTATATCGCTTCTAGCAATTATCAGCATAGCGGGTGATAGTCGGTAAGACCTTTTGGTGAGCCACAAAAGTCATATCAAGCTCACAAAGACCACTGGCAAGGCAGTCGCTAGTCGGTGGGACATCTCGGCGAAGCTCAAGATCCTTTTGCGAGCTCATTTTTCATGTTGAGGAGACATCTTTGTTTTGGGAAGACCTTACCCTCAACTCAATCCATCAATTCAAGGAGAAATCCCTTCATGCTCTTGAGACTATCGGCTATCAATGTGACCTTATAGAGAAGCCCCTTCATCTGCTTGGAGTCTCCCAAAAGGTAAACGTAAAAGTGGTTTTAATCGACATTTTGATAGGTGTAAAGGAGACTTCATTATAGTATGGTTTAAACTAGTGGGTTCCCATCCAAGGGGCTTGATCTAAGGTGGTTCAATCAAACCTACTTCAATTGAATCCTTTTAAATGGAACTTCTTTCAAGGCTTAAATCATTATATTTCTAAAAATATGTGATTTCACCAAAATCACATCTCCTGAAAAATTGTAAACCAACATTGTGGGATCACCCATTTCAAAGCCGAATTGATTTTCAAAATGGGGTTTGACCAAGGAAAACCCCCATTCACCAAAACCAAATAATTTTTCCCTCTTGTGTTTTTTTTTCATATTTAGGTTGAAGAAGGATTGAAGACCTTTTGAAGAGAAAGATTGAGGAAGTTGTCAAAGTTGCAAAAAATTTCAAAGTTGGCATCTCATGAAAACTCAAATCCTAAAGTTATTTCTAACATTTTGACTATGAAACCTAGACAAATCAAAAGCTAAAAATCTACATTAGAGGCTTCTAAAAGATTGTTGAAACCTCTATACTTGGATTTGTTCGCCCATGGGTGAATGAGTCCCAGATCAGCTTAAAAAAGAACTTTTGGTGATTGGTACACATGTTTCTTCCATTCTTAGATCTATAATCTATTTTCTAGTCCTATTAATATTTTTGTTTCAAGTGTTAGATTGCATTTGGGAGTTGCTTTACTATTTTTAGTTTTTCTCCCGAAAGTGTTGTTTGACCTTGACCCCCATCCTCAATCATAAGGAAATCTGAAGATTCACATCTTGAGTTGACTCACCTAGGGTTGTAAGTCAATTCTTTGCGTGGATCTCATTTCCTAATGAACGAAAGAAGATAGATCCATAAAAACCTCAAATTTTATTAGTGAACCCCCCATTCCATCATTCCCAACATATTTTCTTTTGGTTCACCTAGCATATAGGATATTCAATAAATGAAACCATAGTTAGTAAACCACAAACCATGAGCCAATGACATGACCCAAATATGGTGCCCAAATCTAGGGACGAAATTTGAATGCCTCCTCCATGATGAGTCAGAATCCTAAATATTGGAGATGTTCCTATGTTGTCATAATTCTCAATGACTCCATCATAATACATTCACTAAATTGGGTGCTCTATGATGGCTCTTTAATTTCCCTCAAAATATGTTACACGTTGCATCATATAGTTGGTCAAGATTCCAAGCAACAATATAACTCCCCCACAATCATGATCTTACACATCAAAATATCTCTTATGCCATTATCTTCATCACAAATATTCTTTCACACCCTTCATGACGAGATATCCCATTATACATGTCATAGTAAATCATTCGCAAATAATAAATAAATATAATATTAATTAATTAATTTTGAACATTGGAATTGTAAGGTGTATGATGCACCTATCCCAATAGTAGTGTCAACATGCAATATATGATATAACAACAGTTGGTGTATCAACATGAGAATCTAATAAAGTATCATCAATACATTTAAGCTATCATCATATAAAGAAAAACTATGTGAAAGATAATTATTCATAGATTCAATATGAGATGTAAAATTTTGGTCATCAATTATCTCACATCATGTATGAAAAAAGTTTATCCATGTAAGGAACATGAATCTATATGGAACTATCATAAGATGTTAAATATGTATAATCAATTGATACATTAATCTATTTCGTCAATAAATCACATGATAAATCCTTTATTTGTATATATCATCATTATTACAAGGCATAGGATCATCATGCAATGTGTGAAAAAACAAACCAAACATTTATAAGAGCATAGCATTATCACTAATAATCTTAATGCAAGAGGACAGTATGGGATATGATAGAATAAAACTTCTACATAAAATATGTATATATATGT